>JTDE01004202.1:2640-26420 GCA_014338405.1 Paragonimus skrjabini miyazakii
TGCTTGTTACGATTGTACTAATCGTTGAGAATGTTTGTTGCTCGAGCTGTGGATTTCGTTGGCAGTGGATTGTTTTTGAGCACACTGGTCAGCTTGTAAACGTTCCACCATCATACTAAGTTGTCACCTTCAGAGAGCAGAGGTTCCAAAACAATTGGCTCACTTCACACGATATTGCACAGCATGACAAAACAAAAAGTCAGCTCCAAGAACAAACCAACAACTTAGTGTGAGTAGCCGTCGAGATACTCACCGGAGAATACAATTCTGAGTCTGATTTCTCATCTGGATGAAAAAATATAGCTCGAGTGGACTGTAGTAAGAGTCAACCTCGAGTCTGTGTCGTAAATGGGGTAGGCCAAAATGTGAACCAGAATGCGTAAACTGCGAAGTCATTTAATTGGTAGACAAATAATTGTTCAAATTTGGGTGGAATGAAAGAAACTTCTATTTTTTGTCATTTGAAGGACATCCAAAAAGTAGACCACCAACAATGGACTGCTTGGCATTATTTTAGTGTTTGTGCATTACATATTTGAATGAAACACGATACTTTCATATGTTTGACTACCATGTTTTTCAAGCAACCGAGACGGTTCAGTGCCTGATTGCGGAACATGGACAGTCGCAGTAAATGTACGATTCGGTCTCAATCTGATTCGAGTACGTTTTTAAACAGATAATTATGTATGGTTGTCAAGTCTTACATTAACTGAGAGCAACCGTAGCATAACAGTTGCGGGTTCATTGCAGTGCTCAACACTTCAATCGATTGAGCATCCTACTGAGATGGGGCTACCGTAAGCATAATGTATGCATCTCGTGGCCTTGTTGATAAGTTTTCAAAACAGATAATATATATTACATCCCGTTATTCTAGTCTTGTTAATTCAAAGGTGTATCACGTACCGGCATCACTTCCCTTACTAGATACATGCTCAAATGAACTGAAGTACATCAGTACCAGCTAGGAAAATTAATCAATTAAGCATCTACAACCCTGTGGTCTAGATGGCAGGTCCCCAGAATACAAGCCGATACTTACGTACGAGTTGCGGGCTCGAATCTGTAGCGGGAACGGATCTGTTGAGACCCAATAAAGTTGAAGCAGCTGTCTATCACTGCGATGGCGGCCTATGTTATCGACGATTTACATGCTTCGACATGTTATATCGAAAGATTGTTAGTGTCAACATTGCACAAATCATCGTACCCTAACACACCGTAACACGTACCCCAACTTGTAAAGGTCAAGTTCCCTTTCTTATGCGCTAAGGTCGGCTGTGATATTGTGAATATCAAGATATTCGTTGTTTCCCGTTGGTGATTCTCTACTTCATCGCCTTGCTGCCTTCTGATTGGTCGTCGTCTACTGCCAACCATATCCACTTACTGTTGGGTACCACATTGTTACTGGGTTCTGTAAACACCTTGCCTTGATCATACTTGTGCTTTACCGTGTTTGTTTATTGTCTACCGCTGCGATTGAAACCAAAGATTGTGAACCAAATGTGCACAATCAATGAATGTAATTATCTGTGTAGTCATTAAGGGACGCAATACACGGGAGAGTATTTATCATTATGTCACGAGAGATTATCCCGCATACGGCAAAGTGAAGGGCATCCGGAATGTAGTCACCGTCGACTTACACTCACTCTCAGATAACGATGATAAGGCTATAGAAGAGAATCCCAAATCATTATGATTGTAACGAGGGGCAAAGACAGTCCACCCTGGTGATGGAAAACTGACCATCAGAACACTGGCTGCTCAGAATATTCGTTAAAGATTTGCACCTGCGACAATTCAGAAGCTGAGCTAGATTTTCTACGAGAAGTGTTTATGTAGAATGGCTTCCCAATACGTTTCATTCAGAAGGCGATGCACGCGGTAGAGTCGAAACCTAAGTCACCTTCTGTGAATAAAATACTTGCGTTTATTAGTCTTCCTTTCAAAGGAGATCGCATGGCCGAAGTTATCTCAAGAAAGCCCAAAACACCAGTGCAAACAACTTACTCCGCCGCTCAATTGTACAGCAGTTTCCATACAACACCTGCTATCATGTCACAAGTGAAAGGAAAACTTCCACGTTCTACAACCAGCTACTGTGTTTACTCATTTGTTTGCTCGCGTCCAGCGTCATACACTGGCCGCACTACAAGGCCACTGTCTGATACAGTGCATGAACATCACCGTGCGTGGTGTCATTAAGACGGTTTAAAGCGCGATTGTTGCTCCTTTGACCGACTCTAATAATTTGGTCAGTAGGGAAGATGCTTTTCAGGTTGTCTACAGAGTGCCGAGGGATCGATCAAAAACGGTAAGATTCCGAACGCTGACTGTTGCCTAGGCCATTAGTATCCGATTGCGCAACCCTGAACTCTGCGCTCGAAAGAAGTTTGTGCGGACACTTAATCTCCTCTGGCCTGTTGTCGCTTGTACAACATTTTCAACAAAAAAGAACCATAACGCTGATTCGTCCTTTCCACCGACTTGAAATTAACCGAATCCCCGACTACTCATCAGTGAGTTGAAATATCGCCTAACAGGTTTAATGAGATCGGAGATTTCGACCTGTCTAGGAAGTCCTAATTGCGGGGTTATCGATTGGAGTTAACAGGACAGTTACTGTGTCTCCTATAAAGACGATCAGGCAACCTGATCATTACTCATAAGCGAGAGTGGTTGAACGTTCACATATGATAATTTGGTCGTGCCTAATGTGAGGTCACTGGCGTAGTGGTAAACACGGTTGCCTCATGAAAGCGTGGTCGGAGTTCTAGTCACGGCAGTGGCAAGGATATGCATTATTGACAAGGTCTAATGAGAGCGAAACTCGAGTTTAGTGCTTCTTTTCGAAAGGGGTTGACTGAAAAGACTATGGTGATTGCGACAACTGCGATCAATTGTGGGTGATGTTCAATCTATATGAAAAACCAAAATTCCCAACTACCCAACAGTATTATTGATATATCGTTATTTGGTAGTGAATACTCAAGCTATCACGGTTAACAGTTCCATTACAGAAATATGATGAAAATGGGTCGCAAATCAGTCATCAAATTCTAGATAACGACTGATTGCATAAACGTTAAGATCACCAATAAGGATCACATTGCCTTGACGTCAACTTCCTTCAGAGATTTTGAGTTGGATTGAACACAATGTGTAGAAATAAGTCTGAGTGTATAACTACAGAGGATAATAACAACACTGAGTCAATGAACGCAAATCTACGTTTATAGATGTGTTCAAACTAGTCATATCACTGGAAATCTATGTGAACAGTTATCACGAATCAAAATTAGGATATGAATGTACAAATCTTGATCAGTTTGGACATGTGATATGCAATGTACACACAAAATCAGAAAGATAATTCAATCTGCTAACAATCGACTGACCAGAAATGCAAATTAAAGTTCACATAATCTCCGAGGTATTATTTTGCACGAAGCAGTACAAAATCAGCGCATGGGAACGTATCGACAAGTTGGGTCAACAAAATTTGTAAACTTTATTGTAGGACCGAAAAAATTCGATGAACAAACTCGGCACACACAAAATAATTGCAGCAGTCGAGAGATAAACTGTGAAGAAAGGAGAACGGAATTAGTCGCCACCGACGTGCAAACATGAAGCGTCCAATGGAAAACGACTAGATGAGAATAATGCCATCAAGGATTAATCAGCCAGTTTCACGATTTCCCAGATTCTGATTGGACAGAATGTGTAGCTGCGGCGTCGGTTGGTTCACGTAGTTGGCGTATAAAATGCGCAATGTGCCGGTAAACAGGATCTGTGGGATCACGAGGTTTGCTAATGGAAGTGTGGTCTGAATCAATATGCACTACCTCACCCATCTCGCGATCTGTGCAAAAGAAAAAAAACAGATCTGATTGGCCAAATTGAATGTACCAACAAAAAGTACTGAATACATTTGTTACATATGCTTGGTTCATTTGTCGTTGGGGGATAATAAGGTCGGATACAGAACTAAGGAAGATAAACAATGTCCGTCAATCACATGCGGTAGGGGATTCTGTTTGGTCTAGATTGCTGATGAGTAGTAAGGGATTTTGGTTTTGATCGCCGCCGTCGCATTCCCATAGACTTTCCAGTCGGCCTCTTTCGAAAAGAAGCACTAGACTCGAGTTTCGCTCTCATAAGAGCTCGTCAGTATTGCATATCATCGTCACTGCCGGGACTAGAACGACGGATACGCTCTTCATGAGGCAACCGTGTTTACCACTGCGCCATTGACCTCACATTAGGCACGACCGAATTATCATATTTGAACGCTCAACCACTTTCGCTTGTGAGTAATGATCAGGTTGCCCGATCGCCTCGAGAGCAGACACAGTTACTGTCTTTTAACTCCAATCGATGACCCCTCGTTTAAGACTTCTCTCCAAGTTTAAATCACAGAAATCATTGACTTGTTGAGTGGTCTTTTGACTACTGATGAGCAGTAGGGGATTTTGGTTAATTCCGTTAATTCCAACTGGCAAGTCTATGGGAATGCGACAGCGGCGATCAATTGTGGGTGATGTTCAATTCATATGATATAGACTGAACATCCCTCACAACCGATTGCAGGTTTCGCGTTTCAATGGAAATATCACTCAGCAAGTTTACTGATTTATGTGACCTAAACCTGATAGAACCTAGTCGTGGGGTGAGTTAGCAAGATTGCTACTGCGTCAAACAATATGAACAGTAACGACAATGAAATGTGGCTAAGCGTTTGCTTTTGTTATTCCGGTCGCGTTTAATGTGGGGTTAATGGCGTAGTGGTCAGCACGATCGCCTCCAAAAATCGTGGGCGGAATTCAAATCCAGGCCGCTGGAAGAATATTGACAAGCTCTAACAAAAGTAAGACTCAAGTATAGAACTTCTTTTCGAAAGCGGCCCGATGAAGAGTCTATGGGAATGCGAAAGATGTAATCAATTGTGAATGCTGTTCAACTTACAACAATTGTTGTTACGTGTTGGTATAACGATTGCCATGAAGCGCACGATGAGCAAGAGGTTGTTAGGGCCATCCCAACCTTTGCCAAGAAGCCCGGTTCATAATGTTGCCAAGTGAGGTGGAATGTTATGGACTGGTACTTTCCACTAGCCCTTCACCTAATCCACGAGCAACAAGAATCCGAAGCGTTCCGAACACACACGTAGGTGAGCAACAATCGACCTGACGCAGTACTTGTCTACAGTCTTACGTGGTGTGTAAGTCTTTTGTCGTTAACAATGAATTCACACCGTCCCGCCAACTACTTATTGGGAAAAACCGATCAAACCTCAGTTAAAACTTAGAACAGGCCAGACGCAAGTGAACAAAGCAGCTAAACCAGTCTGATTCCTTATTAACACTTCTCAGAGATATATAAATGTCAAAGAATCATGAGATTAACAATTAGAAATTTGATCCAGACGAAGTAGGCTGTCAGTGCACCGGTTATGCTCCGTATACAGTCAATAAGTTAGGATGAAATTTTGGCGATTTGCACTCATACCACTAAAAATCACTCTCGCCTTGGATGCTAACAAGGTCAAACGCTAATGACATAATCATCTCTATCAGATAATAGTGTCGCTCAACAAAACAAACATGTTTCGAAAGGAACTGGTGAGATCAATAGTAAAATCGAAGAGGACCATCTGTCCAACAGCCAATTAATTTAGAAGCAATTCAGTCAAACAAAAGAAAATCGATGAAAATAAAATCCTAAAACTGATCAGCTAAACGAAATGATTACATCGACTCACCATCTTCATCTTCGGGCACGAGCAAAACAGACCAGAAGCGACCAAGTTGTGTTTGCTGTGTCTCAACCATGCTCAGTACTTTGATATGAGATCGTGTGGCCATCCTTTTAAACCATGAGTGCAAATCTAACAAGAACGTAGAATCTGCGGATGAAATAACAGGAGGAAAATTGGATTAAGTCACAGTACAGACAAAAATAATCGTTTACATGTATCACAATGGATAACAATAGAGTGATGTATCGGTATACCATGATCATCGAGAAGGACAAGGTACCAAAGACTCACATCAACGCTTAACTGTTATATATCTGTTAAACGAAGAACAAATCCTAACCGAGAAGAGAAAAAGAAAGCGATGAGACTTAAATACAAAAAAGAACATTTGTTTTCATGGTTGGCATTAAAAATCAAGGTGTGTACGTCTAAAAAACAAACAGTCGTATCGCAAGTGAGGATAAAACGTCACAAACAGCATTCAACCTCCCCCACGTGTTATACATTGCACTTACTTCACAGACAACTCAGCCAAACAACGGCAACGTTCATACAAGTGAGATCGACCAGCTACCATCTCTCCTACTGTTTTCATCTGCCAGATCTGTGAGTCATGAGAGCTCCAGCCCGATACACAGACACAGTGGTTGACATTCTGATAACTGACGTCCAGTCAGCATTCACTCACCTTGTACCTTACGCTAGTTGGCCGCAACAGAAAGTGTTCCGTATGACAAACGACTAACCGGAATCCAGAGCACACAGCCTAGCCATCTAAACATGTGCCTATATATAGATGACGCGAAAAACTCGTTTGACATTCACCACGAAATATCCACTTTCCAACCTTATCGTTACCTATCCGTTGGTGCCACTCGATACAAGAAATCGAAAGAGGACATCGACTGTCCAATACTTGCGGACGACCCATGTCTTGGATAGAGTTCGTAGATGGGATTTTTACAATCACCCTATAACGATGTCCCTAAGCATAAGAGGGATGTCATTCTATCGACACGGAGGCTCTAGATTAACGAATACCGTCACAAATTGAAACGTACGAGATTCTGTTTCATTTCTAGTACCTCCGCTGCCAGAAATGCAATTTTCTAAGTAAACAAACCGGATAACCTCCCCAACTTCATTATGCAACACTAAATCTACTTAATCACGGCAGGGACACTTTTCACTTTGATGCTGTTTAGCGCATTCCGGGTTAATTGGCGGAACGCGAGATAATGTCTAACATTAGTTATGCCGTTCGAAATTTATCAGCCGAGCGAAGATCAGTTAGCTTTCCACTAGGTAGAAAGTCCACGCCAGAATTTTGCGAGTGCCACAGTCAGCTCTGCATTATTTCGCATGTGACCACCGTTGGTGCTGAAGCCACCAAACACTTCATCATAGAGCGTAACCTCAGCTGAAGTATGCGAATAAAGCGCCGACAGTACGACCACACAAATGTTCGGCGATTGATCTGAATACACTATCACAGTCAAGAAAAAAATACGGTTATTGACTGGCGGTACGTACAGAGCTGTTCAGGAACCCCACGAAAAGTGAAAATATACTCGGCATATTCCTGCTGAAGATGAAACCCTGCTTATTCCTCCTTAACGTCTGCCTCACGGGTTGCAATCGGTCAATGAGATACAATGTATACTAGAACCCTAATTACAACTGGGCTGTCATAACAAGACTGGACCCTGACGCGGTGTGACGGCTTGCACATCTCGACGACCTATTGGACTAAACTGAACGGAGTGATGATCATAACAGCGGAGTAACTTATATCAAGCAAGTCAAAAAGTAGAGGTCTGACAAACCACAGTCTCCAGGACCTCCAGGTTGGGGGTTGGAAGAAGATGGCATCTTTTTCCGAGAAAATGTACCCGTCCCGGTATACTGCCACCCACCCACCGCCTTGCGGTACAGGAATTTGAGCCAAGCAATTCGGCTGAGAACACAAATCGTCCTGCTATCTAAGTCTGAGCGTACTGGCGTTGTCTCAACCTATATACGACCACGACGACACAACACTAATAACTCCATACTGCATCGGCCCTTTCGCAATATAAACCGGGTCGCCCCATCTGCTGCATGCAGCAGGATAGATACGTGAAAACCAACTACTGCTGATCCCTACCCACTGTCCTATCGAATTTAGCTCTCTGACCCCTCCCTAGCTCCATTTATGGTGATTACTGTGCAGGTCCCACAATAGATACCGCTTATCATAGTACCACTGTGCCGGTAAGTCCTATCTCTTACCATCCACCCTCAAACCTCCATCGTCACTTGCTTATACATAGAATATGAATTAATGTAGGTACTTTCAACGTTTGCACCCTGAAACAGAGAAGTCGACAGGTCGCTCCCGCACGAACGTTCGACTTGTCGAACGTCGATGTTTGCTGAATTTTGGAGACTAGAATCCAGGACAGAAGTCAGCGTATGGAACTAACAGCACCCGCATTGTCTACCTGATACTGGTTACACAATTCGGATGATTCCACAGTCGCCGCTACCTGTCAGACTGTGGTAGATATAGCCCTCAGCGCGACGGTCACAGTCGCATTGAAAGATTGAATTCTCGTCAACAGTAGACTCTGTATCATCTGTTTGGTAGGTTTTACTAAGACCAGCTTTAGACATGAAAATTTCGAAGATTTCGTCATTGTCTGCTTACGCTCCAACTAATTGTAGTGACGTCGGCGTTAAAGACGCCTTTTACTCGGATCTGGTCGCTCTCCTTCAGTTGACATATGATTCTGATATAATCATTTTGGCCAGAGATATGAACGCCCAGGTCGGCTTCTCCTGTGAAGCCTAGTTTCGTTTAAGTGGCTGGCTTGGGACAGGATCAAATCAAGTGGATAACAACGGGCGACCGTTGTCACTGTGCGCTGAGCATAAACTATCTTTAGCCATCACTAGGTTTAGGCATCGTGCGCGTCATTGGTATACTTGGCGCCCCCTTTTTTGAAACGGATCAGACTGTCTAGGATAAACCACATAACTCTTGATTATAGATGACGTGGTTCCACTCACGACTGCCGTTCCCATTGGAGCAAATGGAATCAGACCATGCGTTGGTACCTTGCCGTCTTGTTCTTAATTTTGCTGGCCCAAAAGTCCCATTAACTGCTCGACAGAAATCTCACAGGCCATTCATGAAGCCGGTACTGAGCACGTGGCACAATGGTTTGCGAGTTACACAACCGTGGAATTTCAGAGAAATCCCTGAAGTTATTAGACACCAGACGGAACATTCCTCCTGGAAGTTCATATAACAGGTTTATGAGCGATATCCGTGAGAAACTGAGACGTAGCCTGATCGCCCATCGTGAGACTTGGCTAGTGCAGAAAGTTAAGGAAATGGAAATCGCTCTTGTTTCAGGAAACACCGGCAGTTTTTTAAGCCCACCCATGCTACTGGTCCCAGGCGATCGTCTGCCAGTGAAGCTATCAGCCAGGCAGATGGCACAGTCATCCATAATAAGACAAGAAGGTTACATAGCTGGGTGGGACATTGTGACAATCAATTTAGCTGGCCTTCTGCTTCGACTGTGTTGCCACCACAATGTAGCACCCTGGTCAGTAGATTTAGAACCACCCACTGAGACTGAGGTCTGCAATTACATTTCGACTCTCAAACGTAATAGGGCTGCTGGACCAGATGATCACGTGTCAGTACTTTACAAAGAAAATAGAGAGGCGCTAGTAGATGTGTTGACTCAGTTGTTTCAACGTGTGTGGACGACGGAGACCATCCATCTGTGTTGAGGTCACTCGATAATAATTCTCATACTCAAAAAAGGAGTTCGGGACATTTGCGAAAACCATAGAGGAATTAGTTCGACCTCAGTCAATACTTCAGCTCTGACATCTATTATACTTCGTCGACTCACGACAGCCCGCGAGGCAAACAAACAGGGTTTCATCTTGGACGAAGATTTATTGACCATATTTTTACTCTTCGTCAAATTCTAGAGCAGCGCCATGCGTACCGCAGGTCGACAAATGTCGTATTTTTCAACTATAAAGGTGCGTTCGGTTCGGTGGATCAATCTACACTGTTAGGGTCGCTTGAACGCAGGGATCTACCGACCAAGTATGTGAACATACCATGGCCGCGATATTCCAATACTTCTGCCCCGGTTAAGGTTTACGGTGAACTGTCTGACAGTTTCAGCACCATGAACGGCGTATGTCAAGGCTGTCCATTTTCGTCATTTTTGGTTAATGTTATCATGAAAAAAATAATGGAGAACTGTCTGCGGCGCTCGCAACGTGGCGGCGTGGATTTGCCTGGTGGAAGATTGACTGATCTTGATTATGCTGACGACATGCTGAAGCTGCTTGACAACGTTGAAGCAGCATAAACACTGCTATTTCGCATTATGCTAAATGTTTCGGAATGAGCTTTGTAGCGTCAAAGTGCAAAGTGTTTCTACAGGAATGCTGTTATCACGTAGATTTGATGTTGGATAATGAAGTTATAGAAGCGGTTGGCCGGTTTGTGTCGTTGATACGCTGCATCGGCCGCCGCGGTGTGGGGAATAAAATAGAATCAAGTATTTCTAAGGTTAGGGTGGTATTCGCTAATCTAGAACACCAGAGAGAAAGGCATCTCTCTAAGGTTTATCGGTCGCGTAGATAGGGTGATCATGAGGGCTGTATTACTTTACGGCAACGAAACTTGGCCGCTCAGTTTGAAAGACGTGAGCCTTCTCCAGATATTTGACCACCGATGTCTGCATTCGATCGCTTGTATCGGGAGGCATCAACAGAAAAGCAACAAAGAGATTAAGAAGTGGGTATTTTGTAGTGATTGTCAAACGAATTCTTTTGTTCAATCCCTACATTTCCGCAGACTTATATGGTTAGGTCATGTATTAAGGATGCCAACTAGTTGTCTACCACAACGAGCACTCTTTGCCCATGTCGTGGCCGACTGGCGTAGGATGCGAGGTGGACAGATGATGACCTGGCGTAGAGAAATGAAGTTATTCACCATGAGGCTGGCCACTGTAGGTCGGGTTCGTTCTCGGAGCTGTAGACCTCTCGACTCACAAAGTCGGTGGCTTGAGACGTTAGATAAGACGGGCTCAGTGGCATGAATGTTTTCATTGCTTGGCCGAGTTGTCCGTGGAGCGAGTGCACTTAATGACACAGGGCAGTAAAAGCCGTAAGGAAGCTGTCTTGTTGATGACTCCTTACATTCATTTACAGCTCTGTTGTTTGTCTGCAAGGTAGCCATTTCTGGTAGTTAGGTCTCATCCCATCCCCTTCCTTTTATCACTCTTCCTGCACAGGGTTTACTTTATTCCTCCATGATTGTGAGGCTGTTAAACATCGGTATGAACCACTGATGTATTGCCGTTTACGACGGTGACGAGTCAAACATGGGACCGAGCTAATTACCCTGTAATTTTCATAAAAGCCTCCCACTCCACTGTTGAATGTAGGGACACTTATCGAGTGATCCAGCGCAGAAGGACGTTTTCTGTCATCCACAGTTGAGCAAGGACCTTTATTAATGCTCCACAAACATTTTTAAAACACGCCAACACGAAGTCATCAGAAGCATCGGGTGGCAGCAGAACCATAAGAAAAAACAGCACCAAAAGTATGACAGAATAAGACTCAACGCATACGAACCACATGATCAAATATGATTAAACCTGACTAAGATATCTGAAAAACATCTACACACACACACAAACGAGTTGCATATGGGAATAAGATGCCTGGAACTTCTCGACGCTCGCCGGAATATTTCATTCAACAGTGACTACAGCTTAGCCCACAAGGCTACCCGCTTAGAGCACCGGAAGTAACCACCAGAGTATTGTGAGGCCTCATGGACACAATGCGTTATTGAGGTGGAACAACTCGCTGCTAGAGGGGAATTTAGAAAGCTTTTCCATTTCATCCAAGTGGCTGGTAGTAGGAAGAGAGGTGTGAGCGGGCTAATCTGCGAAGCCAATAATGAGCCTATTCATAACCTGCAATGACACTTACGACGGTGGGCTGCACTTTTCCGACAGCAATTCCATTGGCCATCTGCTCAAATGATTAAGCCTTCGGGTTCTGCCCGTGCTTGGTGGTTGGAAACAAAAGTCTCTCTCGAGATCAAGTCTCTGAAAAGTCGCATGACACCCGGCCCAGGTGGACTCCCTCTCGGCTTTTTGTAGGTGGAAGTCCAGCCTTTGTTAACAAACTCTAGATAAGTGAGGCTGTTCCAAAAGCATGGAAACTGGTCTATTGATGCATCGTGCATACATTACGTTAACATCCCAATAATTCGTTCTTACTGCCCATGAAAGACAAGGACGAACTTCATTTAGCTTCCTACTTCACTGCATGAATGTAATTACCAGAGATAAAATGGAGCGACTAGCTTCGATTCTCATTGCTGAAGCCTCCTCGAGTCAACATTCGTTCCATCTTTCTTTCTTCTACAACCAAATGTATTGAGTTCGAACCCCGAAAAAACATAAAACATAATTTTCAGAATACAACGAACAATTTGATCGTATGTACAAACTGTCAATGAGCTGGTCTAAAGCAGCTTACTTCGTTCCAACTGAATCGCTTCTGGTGTGAGCGTCCAACGAAATGGTCGACGATAAAGGCCCAACAATGACCGATTTCCCCGATGTGGCGCACTCATGAACACAATCCCTTGAGTGGACTGAATGAGATTTGAATTTACCTCGGGTTCGTCTTTCACGTTATGTGAACGGATGTTAACTAGACCACCTTCGGATTCAACTGACCTGATAGGATAACAATAGCGTTTTTCTGTGGGACTGGAAGGCACGGAATCGGTGCAACCTTCCTTGTTACCAACAAACCAATTCATAAGTTCTTCCGGCAATAATGAAGGTGCAGATGAACTCGAATATGTTTCATCCGTTAAATCACACGACCATTCGACTCTGGATAATTCAGGTGTTGGATTAACTAGTTTATTTGTCGACGTTTGGTTTGAAAGAACAGATGTGGAACCAGAGTGATGATCGGAAGTAGAATTATGGTCATTGGTGACAGCTGTCGAGCTGTTTGGTTTGGGGCCATTCATACACAGTTGGCTTGAAACTCGGAGAAGTTCTTTGACAAGAATACCTGAAAATCATGCGCGTGCAGTTTAATTACTGTCAACTCGATTTAGAACAATACTACCTGCTACGAGTGAAACAAAGAGATATCAGACGCACCTCCAGCCGAATGAGTAATCCAGATGATTGGGCGCTGACCTACTCCGGCCGCTTCCAGCTGAGGTAATATGTTCTTAGCACGCGTGTCCATGGCTCGTCTAGGGGAGAAACAGTAAAACAAAGTAAATAGCATTCATCAAGTTGGTCAGGCAACCTGAACATTAGTCACAAGCGAACGTGGCTGAGCGCGCATAGATGTGATGATTCTGTTGTGTAATCCATAAGCTTCTCGCATCTAGAAACGAACATGCACGCTTGTCGTTCTTATCTTAAGAAAGAAGTCACGTATGAAGCACATTAAAGAGCACACTCAAATGGATTCCAGTAAGCACGTAGTGAACTGTTCTTGAATTCACCGCATCTAGAAGCGTTATTCCTAGGTCGTGATGATAAAATACGATCGTATTTATGTTGAAACCTAGTTTGAGAATTTTACTGACCATTTATGTGGTCGTCAATCGACTAGTGCTGATAACCTAGACTGGCTAAAAACTAAACTCATCGATATAACCTATAGCGTTATCATGATTTCGACCAACGACCGGCGTGTAATCATTAAGTAACATCTGTAATCGTTAAGAGAGCTTAAGTAAAAAAAGACGTCATAATACTTAAGCCGGATAAGGGCTCTGGTGTCGTCACTTTAGACGAAAGTGCGCATGTGCAGAAGATGTCAATATTGAATGAGGTTTTAACGAATAGACAGAGTGAACAATGTCATCGAAATAGAGGATCATACAGGACGACATCTGCAACTGTATGAGCAGTTGCAGATTACTGGTGAAGTAACATATAAACATATATCTCTTGAACCATATGGATCGTCAACACCTCAACACTAGGGCTTACCGAAGTCTGGGATGCCGCTTAGTCCAATTTTAATGACAAACTCTCCATACCAAAAATCGGCACACCACTAAGGCAAAAACTTGGCAGATTTCATTAGATTCTTTCGAATTGATCAGTGACTTAGACAAACACAATGCTGAACTGATATGCTCTGTAGACGTTTAGTTACTGTTAACAAATGTCCCTTTGCAGGAAACAACTAACTATATTTGTGACCCTGTTGAAGTGAATCGCATCAAACCGCCACTCCCGTCGATATACTGAAAGAACGTTTCCGGCATTGCACAGAGAATGTCGAATCCCATTTTCACGAGCAGTCCTACTGTCTAATAGATGGAGTAGCCATGAGAAATCCTCTGGGTCCCATCTTACCAGACCTTACAATGCCAAAACGTTGACGAAACATTAATATTCAGTCGATCCAAACAGGTGGTAGATAACCTGATGCAGTGCGTCACCTGAAGATTACGTATAAATTTGAGACCACCTGCCTGCCATTTCTAAACATAATCATAAGTCGCCGAGAAGGTGTCTCTATTAAAGACCTGTTTGAACGAATTCATTTCTCTACGCCAGGTCATCATCTGTCCACATCGCACCTTGCACCAATCGACCGCAGCATCGAAAAACATTGCTCGGTGTGGCAAACGGCTAGCTGGCATCCTTAGTACATGACCTAACCATCTAAGTCTGTGCAAATTTAGTGACTGAACAAAAGAACTCGTTTGACAATTAGTGCCAAACATCTGCATCCCAACCTCCTCGTTGCTCACTCGTTGGTGCCACCCGATACGAGCGATTGGACGTAGACATCGGTGATCAAATACCTGAAGACGGTTCACGTCTTCCACCCTGAGCGACCATGTTTCACAGCCGTATAGTAATACAGCCCTCACTGTTGTTTGATATACGCGACCCTCAAGTTTCACAGAGATAAATCTCTGTCGCCGTAAGTGCCTCAGATTAGTAAACACCGCTCTAGCCTTAGAAATATGCGCCTCTATTTCATTTCCTACATCTCCGCCGCCGCCGCTGATGCAGCTTCCCAGGTATACAAACCTCCATGACTTCATTATCTAACATTAAACCTACGTTATCACAGCAATCTTGCAGAAGCACTTTGCATTTCGAGGCTGCAAAGCGTATTCCGAAGTACTTAGGAGAACGTCGAATTGCGTTTAGCGTTGCTTGCGCCGCTTGAAAGTTGTCAAACAGCAACAACTTATCGTCAACATAATCAAGATCAGTCAGCCTTCCACCATGTGGGAGGTCCACACCGGCATCTTGTAACTGCCGGAGACAATCCTCCATTATTTTGTCCATGACGAAATTAAACAAAAATGGTGAAAGAGGACAGCCTTGACGAACGCCGCTTCTGGTGCTGAAACTGTCAGGCAGCTCACCACAAACCCTAACCTGAGCCGGAATATGGGAGTAAAACACCAACAGTATGTTCACATACTTCGTCGGTACAGCCCTGCGTTTAAGCGACTCTAAAAGTGTAGATCGATTCACCGGATCGGAAGCACCTTTATAGTCGAGAAATACGGCAATTGTTGGCTGGCAGTACACATGACGCTGCTCCAAAACTTAACGGCCAAGACGAAATCCTGTCCGTTCTTCTCTAACGTTTAATTCCCGAACTGCAGTGAGTCGACGAAGTATAATGGAGGCCAGAACCCTAGAAATGACTGTGGTCAAACTAGTTCCTCTATGGTTTTCGCAAGAGCTTCTGATATCTTTCTTGAATATAGGAACTATTATCGCGTGACCCCAGCACGAAGGGATGGTCTCCGTCATCCACACAAGTTGAAACAGCTGAGTCATGGCCTCAACTAACACCTCTCCACCTTCTTTAAAAAGTGCCGACACTAGATCATCTGGATCAGCTGCCTTATTTGGATTGAGAGGCGAGATGCAATTGCGAACCTCAGTCTCAGTGGGTGGATGCAAATCTACTGGCCGGGGCGTTACATCACACGTTTGTGGCGGCAATACGACGGGAGCAGGAGGCCAACTAAATTGACCCTCAATGTGTTCCGCCAAACGTTCCAATCTTCTGGACTTATTACAGATTAGTCTGTCATCTGCCTGGCTGATAGCTTCACTGGTGGAAGATATGAACCGTCTTCAGGTATTTGACCACCGATGTCTACGTCCAATCGCTCGCATCGGGTGGCACCAACGAGTGAGTAACGAGGAGGTTAGGAAGCAGGTGTTTGGCACTGATTGTCAAACGAGTTCTTTCGTTCAGTCCTTACACTTGCACAGACTTAGATGGTTAGGTCATGTACTAAGGATGCCAGCTAGTCGTTTGTCACATCGACCACTGTTTGCGGATGCTGCGGTCGATTGGCGCAAGGTGCGAGGTGGACAAATGATGATCTGGCGTAGACAAATGAAATCGTTCACGAAGAGGTTGGCTACTGTAGATCGGGTTCGTCTCTCGGGCTAGAGACCTCGCGACTCACAGAGTCGGTAGCTTGAGACCTTAGGTGAGATAGTGGGTTACCGAGCTCAGCGGCGTGAATATTGTCGTTGTTTGGCCGAGTTGTCTGTGAAGTTAGTGCACTTAATGACGCAGGGCAGTGGAAGCCGTAAGGAGGCTGTCTTGCTGATGACTCCTTACTTTCGCTTACAGCTTGGTTGTTTGTTTGTAAGGTGTAGGCGCCTTGATGGTGTATGTTTGAATGTAGACGTAGCTGTTTTTTTTAGCCATTAGGTCTTCTCCCCTTTCGCTTTTTTTCTTCTCTTCCTATATAGGATTTTTTTCCTTTGTGATTGTGTTGCAGTTAAGCATCACTATGAACCACTGATGTATTGCTTTCTATGATGACGATGATGATGGTGATGCTTACTCATTTTCTGCTTACTGATCTACTAAATGACTTTTACCGAATAGTGTTCACTCAGTTAGTAATTCACCGCATTCAGCGCGACTACACTGAGGTTCGCATCAAAGACGAAAGCTAACGATCGACTGGAATATACAATGGTGGATCATAACTTCGTGGCAGTAGACTGAACAGAAGAGCACGTGTAAGGAATCTACGGTGAATGTGTCAACGACGACATAGACAATCTCAAATTACAATATGATGGTGAAGTATGCCAGTCACGGACTGCTATCTAGCCAATTGAAAAGAGTGAATCAGTCGTTTCGGGATATACCGTCAGTGATTTGAGTGACACAGACACATTGCAAGAACATCCATCAATACTGTTCGTTCACAATGACCGGATATGTCCAAACAATGCACTGACTGACCCATACAGACTTGCACAACAATCTAAGCGGCTTAATAGTGGAAACAGCTTTCATCAAGCCGATTCGTGCTGAGTGCGTTGTTCCTTTTTGTCCAACCGCACAGAGCACATAGGATAAGGTGTTTATAGTAAAGCTGAGGGCCCGTGTGAACACTGATTAATCGAAGTAGGATCAACATACAGCAAATGGCACCTAGAAGAAGACCGATGCTAGGGGGCGAGTACGCGATTGTAAGAGGGCAGTAAACTGAGATTAAAAACCGTGTCAAGTTAGGGCCGGTACTAACTATAACCATTTTTTCCCACTCATGAATGGGTAATGGGCCTGTGTGATCTGTGTAGTATGAGCCTGAAAATCATCTGTCCTTGTTTGTCTAACAGTGAACGTTGTACGATATAAGTAAGCTTTGTTATGTAATAACCTAAGCATGTAAGCTTTCGTGAATTATCCAGTATACGCAACAATGCCAGTGAATCGGAATGCACATGAATTACAAGAACATCTTCCAAACAGTCGTCAGTGGCCTGTCCTTGAAAAACGAACTCACTCAAGCCTATCCACAGGACAGATGGGATCCCAAACAAACGGGTAGAGGGAAGAGTTGACTGCGAGAATTCGGGCCGAGGGAAATTCACGTG
Organism: Paragonimus skrjabini miyazakii; assembly: GCA_014338405.1. Lineage (NCBI taxonomy): Eukaryota > Metazoa > Platyhelminthes > Trematoda > Plagiorchiida > Troglotrematidae > Paragonimus > Paragonimus skrjabini miyazakii. The sequence continues at coordinate 20,392 of JTDE01004202.1, forward strand.
GAAGCCAATCCTGAATTCAAGAGACCGAGAGAAGCCGGATGAATTTCAATGTGTGCATAAACCATCACGCGTTACTAGACAACTAGCTGCAAAGCAAACGTGTGATGTCTGACTATATGTGACTGGCATAACAGAGTGTAACACATGTACGTGCGCTGCACAACAAAAATCCTAAAGCCACCCAGTCTTTGGTACTCACCCTTATTATCAAAATATAACAAACGACCAAATCTTACAAGAAAGTAACAAACTGAATTTTGCTTCAAAAACCATTTATAGAAAGCAGTCGCGAGTTACGACGTGTGCACAGTGCAGCATACTTCAATCAATCTAGCTACCAAATCGCATTCCGTGGTGTGTAGACTAAGGTTGCTATCCATCGACTGGAAATCAACCTGGGAGGGGGGCAGAACAGACGTTACTAGCACACCTGGGTTGCAAGTGACGAGGACACCATTCAGATATTGAAACAGACTATTTTTACGAAGCGATTCAATAGAAAGACGAATTCAAACGGAGTAAAAGAAACCACCTCTTTGTTAACTACCACATAGCCTAACAAATAACCAATCCTAGACTTTTGTGCTAAACGACCTACGCTTGCGTTCATGTCCTGATAGGGTCAAACCGAGTTGCTGAGGTTATCAAAAACTACCGATCGACTTCACATGTGGTGCCGATTTATTTGTAGAGCGTTAGGATGAGACAAAACTTACACGAGGCCAGCATTTGGTACAGTCGGCCGCATTTGCTTCTGCGTTTTCCAAAACAGCGTCATTCTGACGCCAGGTGAAAAACACGCTTCCACGCATGCCATGCACAAATATGACATCACAGTCGTAGTCTGCACAGTGGTTGTTAGACCTGTAAGCCAATGGCATAAGACCATGAAGGTGAGTGTGACGTACCAAATAGAATGCTGAGAATAAATACAGAAATGTACAGAATATTGTATGAATATACAAACAAACCAGTACAACCTCCTTAGTTTCAAACTGTTTGTTAGACTTAGTTACATTCAGTCTGAACTATGTGTGCATGTCTTGCCTCACGTTTCTACAAAGCCCAGAAAAAGGAACATGTAAGAAGGCAATTGGTGTCAACAGAGCGTTGACAAATACAAAGGAGTCATAAGGACTGGAGGCGGAAGACAACATGCACCCATGGTAACAACTGAAGAAGCCGATTCGTAATTCGGTCAGAAGCTAAATCGAGCATTTTCGAAAGAGAGTGGTTGCTCATCTTTTGGATGCAGGATGACCATCGATCAATAAAATGGGAAGCTCTCAAGTGTTTGCCGACGGATTGTCGAAGTGATCAGGTAATCGGCCAACGTGCTATGGGCTAACTAGTGAGAAAAACAATTGACGAATACCAAGAGATTACATTCACGTTATGCACCAGTGAGTTAGATATCCGTTTCATATAGTAAAACTGAACATACACACGGTATAAGCCTTCCCTTCAGTCAACAATTACACGTCGTTCTTTTACCAAATCACTCCCGGACCATTGTGTACCTTATACAAGCGAACTGGGTCTTATGTTAGTGTAGAAGATCCGCTGACGAGTATGAATGAACGCAGACGGTTGTGATCGAAGAATCCAAAGCACTTGATATCCAAAAACTCCTACGTCTATGATTCTCGGCGCCAAGTTGGAACTGTGGCCTCTAAAATGCCACATTTAACTTTAAACAAGATATGTATTGAAGCCAAGATAGACCCAAAGTTGCGAAGATATTCTTCCACTTCACATCACGATGTTATCCCATTGTTAGGGCGTCCATCCCTGTTACCGTCCCAAAGCGCCTCCGACGTGAGAAACAAAAAAAAAACGATTGACTTTGTCCTAGTTAGCGGACCTGCTCAGAGCGGCCGAGAGGGTGGCCTTGGCTAGTTTTTACCCGTCAGAAATTTTACCCCGTTGTGCCCATTAGTGACTCTAACTATCTTTTTCCGGTAAATGTCCTTCTCTTTTTATAATTCGGGAATGTTCTTATGGCCACTACGCACCCTATAAATACTTCAGCCTTGTCGGCTTGGTCGCACACGTTTTGGGGCGGAACGGGCTCATTTTTTGTACGCGTCTTGGGAGTGAATACGGGAACAGTCGCAGTACTTTTCGGGACCGAGATTTCCGTGCGAATTATTAACGGGAGAAGAATCCGAATTCTGCCAAGCACATTACGATAGCAAAGACGAACCAGTGTATCGTTTAGGAGGGCTTACAACACCCATCACACACACGGAGCTTTACATATACAAGGTAAGTTTGTGCAGGCACCGAATAGACAACGATTAAAACAGACCTCAGAATAGTCGTGCTTCGGTTTGATTCCCGCATGTGAAGTGAACCGAATGCACTTGTGACGCGCAGATAATCAGGTGATAGCAAGCGACATATAGAATATGCGCTGATAATGACAAACTGGCGAGTTTCCCGACCGAAGACTGAAACTAATACTAGGCACTTTATTGGTTGCAGTATTCAGCTTGAATCAAAGGCAGTGAGTGCAATAAGTGTTTGAATTACACATTGCACGTTAGCTCAATCTAATTTATGTTGACCCTACGTACCCTGGGTTTATTTTTAATACACGAAGAGTCACAAAGAAATGTACAGATGAGTATTGTTCATTTTATTAGGAAGTGGCTTGGGTAGCCGAGCAGAGAAACATGAATAGATCACACAACGTACACTCACCGGAGCGAATCCAAGCGATAAACGTCCGGATAGTAAACGGGACAGTGTTGTATCTCAGTTTTACAAGAATCGCCATCCACATTTTCAGAAGATTCGGGTGCATGAACTTCAAGATTGTGACGCGTCTTCTGACCAAGCAAGGTTAAATGCAAGCTGGATGAACAAGACCACTGGGAAAGCAGCGACTGGATGGCTAGAAGCAACAAAGTGGAAGGCGATAGAAAACAGAAAGACGCAAATTAGTCCAAAAAAACCATCATGAGTAAACAATCCAGAAACTACTCCATATGACCAAGGCGACAGTATACTGTTGGACGGGATGGTTAACAACACTCAGATAAGGCATACACACTGGACATACCCTTATAGAACAATCGTTGGAATCAGTTAGAATTAATCAGCTGGCAGGAGCCTGACATACTATATATTGGCTCTAACTTTACGTACTGGAACTCATTTTCTTCCTAAGTAACCTACGCTGACTTCCACCCATTCATTGTTTAATCGATCTGCACGTGAACACAACGTACCTGTAATATTTCGAGTACTGCACGAAGCTGTACAAAAAACGAACGCCGCAATTAGAACGAAATCGTTAGAAGACGAAATTACTGTAAGGGGTTTCATCAATCGGTCACAACATCATCACTTAAAGGGATCCGATGAGCCAGGAAGCACAGCAAACGTTGATACAGTAAGTTCATGCGGATCAAAGCAATGGCGGTGTCATTTAAATTAATTCACTCCTTTCAGTTGATCAGAAAAAAGCAGATGCATGGACTGAATCATCCCCAACATCGTAATGCGAGAACAGCCATGATTATTCTGTCACTGAACTTCCCGTGGTGAAATCGTGACCCACCCCTTCGTCTTTCACACACCAATCGACAGCCAAATTTCCATCAGTATGTTCAACTTGGTAGAACTGTATCGAGTCTACTGGAGTAGTGATGACAGAAAGAACAGACAGTTTTTGGCAAAGGTCAATTCCGAAGCGATGCTAACCAAGCGTCACATACCGGCTGTCTGCTGGCAGAAGGCACTGACGCAATCGGTCTTGATATAATGACATTTAAACGGTTCATCTCACCCTGCCATGTACCCATGTGGCGTCTGTTCGTTCATTGTTTTGTCACCATCAGCTAAATCCACGTGAAATTGATTGTTTTATGAAATCGACTGACAAGTACAAACGAGATGTTTACATCTTATAATGTACGTCTTCTCGCTGTTTATATAAAAGGTCGAACAAATGACGGATACCAGGGGGTAAACAACAAAAATAACAACAAATCGAATCGTTTAGTCTGGGTGAGTCGATATTTGACCAAAGTATGTTAATATGCGAACGAGAATTATGTCCTTTTCATGTTACACCGAAGGCAGCTAGCCCACGCTAACTGATCGCCTATAGCAAATGTGAAGGTGGAATTGTCACATACAAAAGGGGTCGAATCATAGGCTTACACTGTCTGACGGGACAAGTCATCCTTGAAGCGCAAAGGATACTGCGAAAAACAGTCAAAAGTAACCTTGAGATTCACAAACCGGTATCACACACGTGAAAAAAAAATTTGAAGACAGCTATAATGATGGCTAGTCTATCACAACGTATGAGTAAGCAATCATGGACACTGCGCAACGTTAGAATAAGAACAGAGAATCAAAACCAGCGCAAAGCCAATGTAGCGGACCGCTGAAGCCGGTTAAGCAAAGCGAAGAGCCATTCTTCAAGTTAACGATGAACCACCATCCCAACTTTTGTCTGTTAATTATCTAGATGTTACGTTCATTAATGCATAGCGTGGTCTCTCCTTTCTAGGTCCGGAGGTTTCAGTGGGCACCTGCTCTACAGAAGTCAATCCTTCCCATTGTGTACACATGTGTGATTTCAACATGTACAAACGGTTCACCAGTAATTGACTCGAGTCGACTGTCTGAAGATTCAGAACATTTAGCTAGATCTCTAACAGTCAGTACATTGCAGTCGGATTGTTCGCAGCCATTTTGTTGATGTTATTGGTTATAAGCATTCAGCAACTAGTGAAAAAAACTCGAGCAAAATTTTGCTGACCCAAATCATCCCATTAATCCTAAATCATTATACTTTTCCATACCAGCAGTCGGACACATTTGCAAATGTATTTTGACAAGCACTCTTTGTTATTCCCAACTTATCTCGAATTTCGCACAAAACTAGCGTGTCAACCCCGAAAATTGAAGGTGAATCGGAAATTTTTGCAAGAATTAACTGCTCACAAGTAATGTTGATCAGAGCATTTATGACTCGCAGTCGTTACGTCAATTATCGTTTATTTACCGAAGATGTGGAGAGATTCGGATACGTAAGGCACACGAGGTATGGTGTTGATTTGCGTTCAATCAACCATAACTAGTCCTAAATACGTGGGAACAGAGACAGTACTTCCACAAGATGAAAGTTTCCAGAGGATTGCTCCTGAAAGCGTTATGCGACAATTCCGTATACTTCGGATAGTAAAGTGTCCGTAAAAAGAATGATAAACAATGTTTCAGACTGCTTTCACAAAATTCCCAACTTCAGTGTATAGAAAGTTGTTCTCAACGTTTCAAATATGTCATTACAGTAATGAGAATAAGACATAGGCGAATATGTTTTCGATAACTCATCTTCAGACCGTTACAATTATATAAGAAGATAATACAGTTCGATCAAGATATCGATCAGACTTATCACAGAGAAACTAGGTCACTAGTCCGTCAATTGGCGATGACTTGATTAGTCGGTTATGTCACGCTTGTCCATTGGTGTGACCGCGCAATTTGACCATTGACCCGGTGGATTTGTGGCCATGGTAGGTGCAGCGCCTGAACAAATAGTTTTTGATTACATATTACCGGGTCAAGCAGCCTGATTCCAATCGCCTCGGCAGTACAAAGCGTTCTAATTCAGGCCGCATTTGATGGGTTGCTTGGCACGCGACATCCCAGTTTGAAGGCCTGGTCAGTTTTCACCTGGTGCTCGCTTTCAACCAGATGAGCGAGAATAGCACTGCTGATGCTAATATGTACACAGTACTCGACATATTCAGTCGCGCCCACCAGTTAGTTAAGTTTACACTTGAGGAGGAGACTGGAAACGAGGTATATTTCCTAGATGTTCGTTTACATCAACGAACAGGCTGAACTATTCAACGCAGAGCTCATCACAAGAATACGTGGACAGATTAGTACATAAACTTTCACAGTTTTGTACCCTCAAAACAGAAGAGAAATCCAGTACGCTGCCTGATTGATCGAGCATAGAAAATTTGTTCAGCGGATACGTTAGAAAGTGAACTCGA
>JTDE01004202.1:33790-55494 GCA_014338405.1 Paragonimus skrjabini miyazakii
TCTAGGATATTCCACGTCACTGTTGAGGTGAGCGGCGGCCCGAGCCACAGTACCTTTTGGTCAGGCTCATGGCTGTTATGATTATGATGATGATGGGATTGATAAACGAATGGCGCTCACACAACACTTGATAAGATGGCAATGCGTCTGCGTAACGTGAACGAATTGTTACATACCGAAAACTGGCAAACATGTTTCATTTTGGAGTGCCATATTCTACTCGGGTTCGAGGTGTTCCCATGATAATGAGAAACAGCAACTTTGATATAATACACCGATTTGCATCTTTTCGACCGTTGCAAAATGATGCGCATCAAACCCAAGTGTACTTTGCAAATACTTGTGCCTACAAAAAATCAGTCTTCCATTTGCATAGAAAAGTGGAATATTAAAAGTCGTAGCACCCGGATGTAATGATGACGCCGATGGAAGGAATTCTAATGTGATATATGACTGTTTCGAAGCCACAAACCAGCTTCGGTTTCACGTTTGTCCGTGTGTAGAATCGAAACGAAAAGCGTAATCGGATAAGAGCTGCTTCGCATATTCAAGCCTATGTTAATATTGAAAATGAAGTTTTCCGTTTGTTAACCATGATGACGACAAAATAAGTGAACAAGTAAGATATACCCAGCAGTCGGACGAGTCCCGATAAATGCATCCCAAGGAAAAAAAATCGTTTGCATTTGCTGGACCAAAACCCATAAAAAATCCAGTGACCACTATGAGTTCAATCTATAACTGCATACAATCAATCCTCCCATCGATTACCCGATTAGTTCCAACGTGCTCAGTTGGTGACCGGGAACAACTGCAAAACATAGAACCGATAGAGGGAGTTAAATGAGTGAAACCGGAATGGAGTAAAGAAGAGAGGATGGGCATATGAACGGAAACATCACAAAAAATGTGTTGATATACGGGATTGAACAGTTCGGGATTTATAAAAGTCGGTGAGAGAGATTCTGATTTCTTATGAGTAGTAGTGCATCGATTGCAGTTAACGGGACAATTAGTATCTCCTCTGAAGATTATCGGGCAACCCGAGAATTAGTCACGAGTGACTGTGGCTGGGCATTTGCATATGAAAATCTGGTCATGTCTAATGAGCTGTGATCAATAAGGCTGCTTCGTGAAAACAAGGCAGGAGTTCAAATCCCAGCCTCGGTAAGGAGATGTATTATTAACAGGCTGTAATATGCCCCAACTCGAGTATAACGCTTCATTTCGAGAGGGACTGGCTGAAAAGCCTATGGCAATGCGAAAGCTGCAACGAACTGTGAGTAAAGTTCAGCTTACATAACCTGAAATTCCCTACGACTTATCAGCTATAGAATTACTGTATATTTGCGGTCAGAGGCACGAAAGTCATAAGGGTCTCGCTGCAACCAGCTGCCGTCAACGGAACAGACGAACGACAGGGTTTTGCTCATAATACGGCATGAGAAATAAAACTAGGTCTGATTTCGCAGAGCACAGTTTAAACATTGGTCAAGATCGAATCGTATTTTAAGGTGACTGTGTGCCCAGACAACAGCGTACTGATTGTGGACCACGAGAGCTGTGATACGCGCGAAAGCTCTATCCATCAGCACTAGACGAAGTTACAGAACAAGTGATTAGATAAGCGACAGGTCTTTATAACGAGTCGGTTACAATTAATGAACTAACGAAACGAGAACTGACTCGCAATGATTCATCGGGATCAACAACAAATTCATGTACGGTTATAAGCAACAACAAGACTGCTGCCAATTACTTGCAGCAGCATAGTCATATTAACAACTTATCGCACGTTAAAATAAAAGGCAACAACTGGTATTCGACAACATGTGAAACACTCAGTTCAACCGTAACAGTACACCAATGGCAATTAAATATCAACTGTTTTGTTCACAGAAAAAAAAGAAAATTATTTACATAAAACTATGATTAGACAATCAAACTCACTTTTGTGAAGCAAACCAGCGCTGTTAGCAATGTGTTCAGGAGCTTTTCTGGTGAGTCATTCGAGCCAAGGATTCGCAACCGACTAGTACACATGGATGCATTGCGTATTTCCGGCGGAATATTAGCCTTCAGTGATGCAGCACACACAGACGTAGAAAGAATTTGTGAACAGTATTCAGCTATCAATAACTCCCAAACAACGACCAGGGTTTTATAAAGTCTTATAAATAACCGAGATAGTGTTTGTCACAAACGTGGAATCTACCGTTCTATGTCATCCCACTAAATTAGAAAGGTACCTAAACAACAAACATTTCGAAAAATCAAACACCACCTCATGTGTCAACGGAGTGAAATCGAAACGATACAATGAGAACAGTATGAAACGAGTTTGAGCAACGTCTTGTATAATGAACGTCTAACTAATTTTGAAATGAACACAAAGGAACCCGATTCTTCATCATCATCCACGATAAGTTTCCAGATATGTCAGATGCATTGAATATCAGAAAACAGAGTGAAATTTAAAGTTTTCGATATGGAAGTATTATAAACACCATCCCAACTATCGAAGATTTTCTACTCATGTATGTAACCAACGAAATGGCGCCTACCAATGTATCTGGTGAAGGTGAATGCCCTACAACAAAAATCGCGCAATATCATCCGATCAATCCAATTTATCAGGTGTGAAGGTCGGTTGCAGGTCGTACACATTCAGCTACTTCACACCCACTGATTCTGTGTCACACTTAGTTACATGATCTAAAAGCATATGACCATGCATATTGTTACCGTAAAAACCTTCTGTTTCCCTTTCAAACACTAACACAAAAATAACGTGACAGAAAGAGCCCAAAAAATGAAGATGATCTGGATAAATCGATCGTCAGATACGACAGAGCGATAACATAGCACGTGTGTAAATATTAGGGTGAGTGAGAATTCGAACAAATCCCAATACATTCGAGTTACGACACTAGTTTATTCCGGTTGCAGAGTTCAGGGTTATGCAACCAGTTGCCAATAGTCATAAACAGCGATCAGCATTCACAGTTTCGCGGTTCAACTCTCAAATACAGTTGAAGTGTTAAATGTAGAATGAGGCCTCTCAAGTAGAAAATGAATTTACAGAAATAAATAGATCAATAGAGAAATAGAATGTAGCACCATCATATGTGACCTAGAGCATTCTGGCATAGATGGAAAATTAGTGTACAGGAATGAGTAGCAAGCAGACATAATAATTACAAACTGGGTACCGTCACTAGAATCAGTACATTCAGATGTTTGATAGGATTTCTTTTTATACTCTTACAGAAAAACCACTAAGAGACATGGATAACCACATCCTGAACTATCGATTTTTTTGCCAGTAAGGTTCTCACAATGTAACAAATGCCATCGGTATACTTGAAAAGATGCGTTTCCGTGGATACAGGGAAATAATGAGCATACGAAGAAAATGTACGTAAAGAGTATAGTCCTGTTGAGAACAATTGGGGGAAGCGAGTGGGTGAGCAAGGGTGTGAACTATAGTTTAATAGCAAGGTATTTTCAGACATCTTAAGGGGACAAGATTAAAACAAATAGAACCAGTGGTACCTTCATCATATTTGAATAGGACAATGAGAATACATAAATAATGTGACACTTTCGTACACGAGAATATCTGACTAAATTTGAACAGAACGATGGTTCAAAAACAGGGAGATTATAGAGATGAGCATGGATTCGATGGATGAGAGTGATAAAATATATTAAGGGAGAATACTAAGAATAGGAAATAGCACAACATAGAAATGGCAACTACCGAGCTGGTAATTGTGTTCCAACAAATAGTTTTTGAATGCAAACGTAAGTGATTATTATTTCAAACGGATACGGCTCCGGTAAATTGGAAAACGCGCTTTCGGTTGCTTTTAAATATCACACACAGTGAATGCGTCATGAGCACTGACCGCGTGAGTCCAGTTGAGTTATGGATTTGAATGGGGATGAAGATAAATGCCGCTCATCTATCAGTATATACAGAGAAACCAAAGGCTTCAACCAGCCACTATGGCACATGCATCTTTATATAGGTGGACACTAGTTTGTTCTTTCTAAATGTCATTCTTGAGAACACTACGAGTTGCGTCATCTCACTGTTTCCACGAAAATGAGCGACAAAGTTCACTGCCACGCAACCTAGCAACGAGACCCAATTCGATGACCTTAAGAATCGCGTGTATGTAAACGTGCCCCCTAGTAGTTCAGCGGTTGAATTTTATAAATAGGCATCTGATAATGAGCATGAGCAGATCCTACAGGCTGTGCTGATACAGTCAGTACTTTACATAGTGAAGTCTACAAACGTTTGTGAAGTCATAACCGTCACAGTTGTTTCACACGAACCTAAGGAAGTAATGTAACCAAACGATGGCAAACGCGGGGATAAGACAACAGAGTTGAGATAATGATCAAACATATCGATCCACAGATGTGAGCTACAGTCTACTGAACAGTAAGGTCTTTGGATTTAGCCGCGAACAGAAGACAGCTTTCTTAGACAATATTGAGTGCTCATCAAGAAAAACAGTCACGCAGCACAGAATGCATATATGCCAACAGAAACAATCGTAGTGAACATCCTGATATTAATATTTCTGCGAAATGCGCGACCCAAACAAACAATCCACAAACATTACAGAACGATAACAAAATTGCATCAGCCCTGTTTCGAGGAAAAAAGAATAACTGTGTTAGAACAACATACCACTTGAGGGTACTGTTTGTTCAACTCGGTATTAAGAGTATCTGAGAGTCGTAATCAAATTTGGTTACATTAACAACTGACTACATAGCTACTTTCACGGGGGAACAAAAATCTGTGCTAGCGATCAAGGCTATCACATTCAAAAAGCCACGGAAGTCAATGACACCGAGAAGACCTTAATCTCATAAACAAGCAGGCTATTTGCTTTACGGGTGAAAAAAGATCACTTACTGTGAAATCAAAAGAAAGAAACAATGCAAATCAAGGTTGTATTCCATCTATGAACAGACTGAGTCGGGCAGAATAAAGTGAACACGATATATGTCCAACTAACTCACTTGTTCGGCTAGTCCGCAGATCAGGCAGATATAGGTGGTGAGCACATCCACAGACAACTGAGGGAAGGCGCGTCCGGTGGTTACCTCAACAGTCTCGCCGGTTCGATTTATTCCATTGGAACTGCGCCTGAAAGCACATGCGACACGCCGCCACCCAGAGCGAATGTAGCAGCTTGCGCCAGCAATCATGTTATGTGTACCAGTGAACGCTTCTGCAGGGTACTGAATGCGACAGACGTGGAAGAGACAAGTACCAATGACCATAAAAAGACAACGACTTTATTCACATAATCCTCAAACACAACACAATCGTCTGAAGAAAGTAATGTGTAGCCAGCATGAAAAACGAACCACAGACACTTACCGTGAAGCCTGAGAATATGTTAGATACTTCTCGATTGCACTGTTTCTTATTGATGAGTGAGGCCAAAAGAAACTGAACAATTTTTGAGGTCAACTAAATGAAAATCTCTGTCACAACGATAGCGAATGAATGAAACGTGACTAATAACAGTTGAGACGTCTTACTGGGTTTGTGACACTGCACAACTTTTATCAGTAAACGATATCAGGTAGAGAGTACATACACACTTCGTGATAAGCATATTTCGTAAGCAAATTCTAAATGAATCAAACAAGACAAATAATAATCTAACCAGCGATAGCAAACAGTTGACAAAAAAAAAAACGGGAACTACACTGAACGTCAATAAGAAGACTAAAAGATAAACCATTATTTCAAAGATTTTTATTGTAGACGTGTGATAAGTATGATGAAAACAAGATGAGAAAAAACACGAAAAACCAACTAGGTAAATAACAAAACGAGCAGCTGCTCCTGTTATATTTCAAGATTGATTTTCGATAAACTTGATCACTCTTGCTTGAAAATAGAAATAAGACAAATTTGCAGAAAAAGTAACAACATAAACTCTCTCATAAAGTTATTAAGTGAACTAGCATTAAATTGAAAAATTGCGTGTGAATGCTTTTATGTGACGGATGGAGCACATGTGAACCAAAAGCTAGTATACTTGCAGTAGCTCGAATTGAAAGTCTCAAATTTGGTTCGGTTGTGGTCAAACTCGAACTGATGACACAAACATACTATAAAGATAGGTTACTTATCCCCGATAGGTTGTGGAGACCCGATGGATGAGTAGAATATTTTAGACAGGCGGTCCAGTTGATCTGAACTGGATCATATCAACAACAAGAACTGCATGGCCAACCACTACAATCCAAGTGGCTCTTCGTCAAAAGCCGAAGCATCCACAAGGCATAAACTGTAGCACCGCAACAAGCTTCAGGCATACACAAAGGGCGGGGAAACACGAATGTAATATACTAGGTTCTAGCTATTCGGGTGGTTTCCACTAGAATTGTCGTAATGGAACTCGAATTGACAAACGAGTGGGGAGATCCGTGGAAATGCACCATAGTCAGATCGACATGCTACGGTTACCTGATTCAACAAACTTTAGACACAATTCATACTAACACGATTACTGTGAACAATATTCGACTTTCGCCTCTCAGTCAACACCCCCGGACGAAAACCGCTCCAGATCGTTGGGACGTACAGTAATATAATTAGTTTAAAACGTAAAGCTATTTCTCTAATAATTAAGATTACAAAAATAACTTACTGATAGTAGTCATCAATACAATCTTTGATGGTGAACCACGTTCAGTCAAATTCAACAATGCACATCTCGCATACACATCGGAAGTTAAATAAGTGAGAAAAACACTGTCGGTGCCAAATCAAGTTGAGAAACACGTTACGTTCTCGCCTTGTTGAACAATCGCAACTGAAAATGAATTAGATTGGTTGGATTAAATACCACCCTATGTAAGCAAATCAGCTGACTCAAGGTTATTAAATGAGGAAGGGTTTTAGTTTCATAGTGCTTTGACCATACCATTAGCAGATAGTTGTGACTGGTGGTAAAAATTAAACAGACGTGTATGTCAGAATAAGTTGCAAATCGTCAGTCATTGTACGTATTAGTGATGTTTCACTGGGGACAGAGAGGCTGCTTCAGCTCAGATGAATTGTAGTCACGGAACGGGTATTCAAGACAGGCAAGATGTGAGTAACCAGGCCTAACCGAAAGTAAAGGATCACGGATCGGACATATACATATAATGATATTTTAGAGCTTCCGATTGAAGAACACCAAAGACGTGAAAAACAAGGCAGAAATGAAATGGATATAAGCAGTCAAAAGTATCCGCCAAACAATAAATTTTAGTGGGAAGAAATTACCTTGACCGATTTAAGAAAAGCCGTCAATGACCAAAGAGAATAGAGGTAACGATTCTGCTTGCAGCATATTTGGTCTTCGATGATCACTGCAACCAACCGTTGTTCATGAGTCGTTCTAAATCCCCACTTAATCAATTTCATATAGTTCAGATCAACTGTAGCACTAATGTTCAACGCGTCGTCATCAAATACAGAAGTCCTGATCACAACCTAAGATTCAAGTTTACTTTTCGGCTGTTCAGTAATTCTGCTATGCTGCTGGTTTTTTCTTATGTAAATTCTCGTACGGCCTGTCCGGAATAAACATACAAACAGTCTTTTCATTTCATCATCAATATGAAGGTGTATGTCCTCACAACAGTCACATGCTAGTCTCTAGTTGTCTGTGCCTGTGTAAAGTATTGTGGAACACTGAACTTGCAGTACATAATTAAACTCGTTCTGGCTAGACAGACTGTAACTAAAATTAGACATCACAGGCGTGGTTTTGGGATCAACTACAGTATCAGGGTACTGTCCCATCAGCTGCATCAGACAAATCAGGAATGAGGAGTGGTGACTGCTCCATTATGGCTCAATGGTTCAACCAAATGCGGAGTCAATTCTGTTTAGGTATTGCGAAACAGGGTCCAATCGGTCTCACCGCCAACGTTCTTAAGGTTGACCAAAACCTCCATGAAAATTTTTTTGTATATATATGCTGAATGAAAGATAATGGAAACCACTGCCATTATTTCTTCTTGAACAAATGATTTCGAATTTTGATCAACCCTTTTTGGGTGCACAGTGAAGGTGAGTGTAGGCAAATTGCAATGGCCTCTGCGATTATCAGTATACGACCTGTGACCTCTCTCGATTGTATCTAACATATTCGACAGATTAGCTTGAATGTACGTTCAAGCCACCCTTGGATGTGTAGAATATGCCGACTGAATCATTTCATGAAACGCTAATCACGGACAATTTTCTAATATCTTGCTTTTGGCGTGTACATACAAGAAACACATAAAAAGTTCAATTTGTTGACAGGGTTTCAGGGTCAGTGAACAATCACCAACAAACAACTCTTCACTGAAAACGCATCATACAGGTCGAACATTCAGGTAGTGATCCAACAGTGTGGAGCAGTGATATCGTAAACCGACTAACAAAGTAGATAACTGTGAATTTCAGAACAAAGCCACAACTTAGTCGACTTAAAACAAAGTGTAAACATTATCTACAGAGCAGCATTTTGTCTTTTCAACAACCACGGCAAATTTAAGAGTTCTGATAAAATTTCTTCAGTTGCACAACTCTGGTTGTAGGGATTGGATTTCCATCGCTTCAACTGTATATATGACTACCTGCCTGAAGTGTCTGTAAGATAAAACAGTAGTACGTTCGAAACAGATGAAACCGCTTGCGTAACGTCAACGGTGTGACTTTAACCAAGTGATCCAAGATTGTAATGCTGACGGATCCGACGATGCTTTTGTTGAGAGATTATGGATAACGTTCCACGATTCGTCCGGAAACAATCACATAACAAGTGACCGATATAACTCGTTCGAAATTATTCACTGAAGCCACGAGAACAACAAAGCAAGCGACTACCAGGATAATTGCAACATAATAAATATGCAGAGCTATCACGATGAGCAGGAAAATCGATCAACAGACAGATTGCGCAGTTTCTGACAGTTGCACAACTGTAAGATTGATTGGCCAACGGAAAAAGTGTCCGTACGAACCTCTTCGGGCACAAAGTGCAGGGCTGCACCATTGGACAGCAATGGCCTCGGCAATGGTCAGCACTGGGAATCCCATTAACTAAGATCGATTACCCAACACTCGACAGACGACCTGAAAAGCATCTTCCCTACCAACAGAGAAAGTGTACTGTTCAATAAAATGTAGAACCAACAAAAAACAAACGCCTCAGATTGACGAGGTTGTTTAACCTTGACAAATGTGAAATTTTCGAGCTCTTGGCGTGGTTTCGTAGCTCAGCTCGTTCGAATCCAGCCGAAGTCCTGATTTTTCACAATTGGGTCTCATTTAAGACCAGGGTTATGATAAGTCAAGTTTTTGCGACCGCCACAGGAAAGATATTCTAAACAAATCACCGAAGCGGCACAGCCAAGACAACGTCAAATCCTTTAACCAGACGGTTGACGCCATACGAGGGTGCTCACTCACTTTGAATACGTCTCCCAGAAGATTCACAATATTACTGATCTCCATGGCTGAAGCGATTCTTGCAGCCGGATTTGTACAAAAAAGAAATCTAATTAGAAAACCATGTTTGTTATGATAAGGTAAATAAGTCACTCTGTTCATATCCCCTTGCACTTTGTTTTTTAGCCAACGAAAGTGAGACCATGCTATATAAACGGATTTTCCTAGGCAATAGAACCATCGGTCAAACGACTTATGACACAACTGGTCCATCTTGTTAGGTCACTATTTCTTCACATTCAGCCTTAGTGGAATGTTTAACAGATGGATTACGTTCACTGTTCAACGAATTATTGATTATAGTTTCTGATATGTCCAAAGGCACTGAAGTTATGTAGACTAATTGAACTTATAAAAGCTCTCAGTAACTTGCCATCAATTCACAGACTGACTTAATACAGTCATGAAAAATGACAGCGAATTACTGCATAAAAAATGTTTAATTTATTATGTCGCCAAGTGCATAATCCGCTACTTCCTTGAACACCAGCAAATAATGCAGTATATAACATATACCAATTGATTCCTCAAATGACGTGGTTCGTGACACGATCAGGAGAGTCGTATTTGTTCACTAGTTGGATGTGAGTTAATCAGAGTGGTTTGTTGATGTTGTTTCATAAAAGAAATTAATACGGTCGGTAGTTCATCTGGGTCGCATACCAGACCTTACGAACTCTTCTGCAGTACGTGAAACAGTAGAATACCTAGTTCAGTTCAGCACAATCAATAGCTGTCACTTCCAAAAGCAATAAGCTCTATCTAAAACAAACAGCTCTTTCTCAGTCTACAATACATTCCTAATATGAGAACAGATTTCTTGTAAGAAAGTGTGTGCTGAAGGTCATCATGAACACATACTTCACAGAATATCACGGATAAACAATACGGTGCAACGGCTGAAGACTGAATATCTCTATTCATTAGTAAAGGCGAGTAAATGCTATCATTAACAATGATGATGCAGTCATTAGCTAAATCCGTGCTAAACGTGCTTCTTCTGTAAAGTTCTATTACATTAATCATTAAAGATTCCTGTTATTTTGCAGCTTCGCGTAATTCGTCAAACGTTGACCAGTAAGCATGCACGCCAAAGTTAAAAAATGGCAAGCACGTGTCTTTACGGCTCATGTTTCGCTAGATGTTTTCGAACTGTAAACAAAGTCGCCCATAAACCAAACATACAGATATCTTAGTCACTAACTGGGCAGTAAGCAGTTTCGTTCACTTCTTTTAACTTAATGTCAGCTAAGACAGAAGTCGTCTATCTGTTTATAACGTTGCTATTTTGGATGCATTAGTGATGCGACAACAGAACTAGTGAGGATATCAGCAAGCTCCATAGAAATCGATCTGATTCTCTGCGCGAGGTTCTTGACAGTTCGACCTGATTACTGGTTACAACAGTCCGATAAAACGGCTGGCAAATTAGTGTGGAAAACAACCAATCCCATATGCAATAGACACGTGAGTTTCATGAATTCTAGGCAATTCGAAAAGCTGTGATGTTATGGTCGATTTGAGAGTAAACTGCCCTACCTTGCTTAAATCGTGTTTCACCGAATGCAATCACCCTTTAAATGCTCCATTGTTTTTATTTAAAACAGAAGTTGCTGTTTTCGTGTTCCGCTTTCTCACGAGTAAACGTTACTCCACTTTCACCCTATTCAGTATGGCTTTGATCCGCCTTGGTGATAACGATCCTTTATAATAACCACGAAGCGTTTATCCGATCACGGAGTTCCCTTTGTTGAAATACATCAGCAAAAACATATGAACAATCAGTACTGACTGTTTCCGATTTTCGACTGATCATGAAGTGTCTCTATGCAAAGGTGACGTCTGTATTTTTCAACCTCATCTGACGTAATGGGCATAAGAAGCCATTCAAATGCGCTGGAAATCGACCGGATTGTTTCTATTGTACACAGCAGGAGGAAGAACAAAGATGACCACCTCCAAAGTATCGTGACAAAGACAGGTCCATACAGTCCAAACAAATACCACTAGAAATCTTAGACGATGCGTCACATATGGCTGAAAAGCATTTTCTTTTCAAAAATGTGTCAGAAGTTCATTCATTTTGCCGAATAAGATTAAACACAATAAACCATAGCGCCGGATATCTCGTAGGAGCAACGTAATAATTAAAAATGTATCAAAACCGGTTCAGAAGGCTAGGAGACATGTACACTTACTTACAGGGCCGGTCGGAATTTGGCACTGTCGAAAGCCAGACAATCAAGGTCACATGAGTGGATCATGTGAGCGACGCATGTGAACAATGGCCGTTCTCTGCGCAAATCGCTATTTGAGGTTACGGACGTCTACGTTACTTTGCGAGTTGTCAGTGGTGGTCAATTCCACTAGGTTTCCGTCGAACAATAGACAGCCTACTACCGCATGACAATGTGTGTTCCAGTGTGTTGCAATCAATGGCCATGCTGTATCCGTTAAGTTGTTGGCTCCTCTTCTTCTCTTCTATCAGCCATTACTGGTTTTTATCCAGTTTCCTTCATCGTAGACTACTGTCAGAACCAACAGCAGTTCGAACCATAGCACCCATGGATATGGGTCACGGATAAAAATTATAATGATGGTTAATACGCTACCTTTAAAGTGACTAAACTTCCAATGATTTCACAGGTGCACGACCTTTAGATGACGAATATTTTGTAGGCGAATGGATCTTTCATTTCAAGAACGCTTTATATGCGGAACTGGTCGTTTTTAGCGACCTAGGATAAATGTCCGGAAGTCTTATGATCACGACGATGTGCTCGAAATGCCTCAGGTTTAGCCAAACATCCGACACTTCGAACACTGAGGCCCGCAAACGTACGCAATAAACGACCGCTTACGAGTAAAATTATGGTGATTTGGTTGACAACAAGTACATTTCAAAACGTCACACACATACCGAGTATCTATGAACTTTTTAATGTCATTCCGCAAAGTATACCTGAACAGAACACACTCTGTAAGTCATAATTTTATGCATATTTTGTCACTTTCATTTCTGCAGTATGTACTTGATAAGATGCAGCGAAATCAGTTTGAACAAAGATCGTGCAATATACCACTACTAGCTTGTCTTTTCAAGTTCATTTCGGGGAAAACTTGTTTCAACATCTTCCGTGTAAACAAATTGACAATCACTACTGTTTGGAACTGAAGAACAAATGTCAGTAGAAAGCTACGGGCTTAATGTTAGAGAAAAGTAGATAATAAATTATTTGGAAAATTCTGAAAAATAGTTCCAATAAAAGTGTACCATCATACAAAGTTCAGACTGATGACCCGACATTATCCGGATACGAGGATATCAGGTGGTTCTAGAACCGAATATTTGTCATCACTTGGTTGCTGACACGTGTCCTGTTGATCATGTTACGAACTACTTGTTGTTTGACAAAGACCACGTCAAGCTTCGAAGGGGTCGGCACATCAATCTGGAAAAAAAGTTGAGTTCGGTGCATCAACAGACGCAGCTGAACATACGAGAGAGACCAAGTAAGTCTGGACGTTTAGATAAGTCATCAAGCGCTAGTTGGGAAGGCGAAAGGCCACCCGAAACAAACGGAACGGCTAACAGCCTCATCGAAGTGATATAAGTGACGAATATTACTAGATTCCGATACAGTGAGAAATGAATCTGAGCTCAGCTTGCAGGTAGGCTCAATATCTTCATGAGAACTGTGTAAAGGACGCTAAACAACACTCCACGGTGGAGGTAAAACGAAAGCGTATTATTGAAAAGTAGCTTGACAGATCTGATAATTTTAGAAGAGGCATAATCGTGAAAAACCTGGACTTTGGCTGGGTTCGAATCTGCGACAAAAACATCATCCCCAGACGCCGAAGCATTTGGTGGATTCCATATGAGATAGTGGGGTGGGTGAGTAACTGAGTTCAAGTGTGAAATTTCTGGCCAACCGGCGTCGCTTCGTAGAGCACTTGATGTGCGAAATGAAATGCAACAGATCGCTCTTTAAGTCAAGAGAGGTAGAGATTTTTTTCGGATTCATCATTGACAATTCTTTTGCTTCAACAGTAAGAAAAAAAGTTTTCTGGATGGGCCAGATGCGTGGAAATGCTACCGACATGATCTTTGGAAGCGGGAAATGTGCCCCAACCAAAGTGTTAACGACAAACATTAGTTGACGGTATTTTGATGTGTGTGAACTGGTCACATCAAACGGTAACGAAAACACCGACTCTTAGATTCATATATCAAAACAATTTTCGTCGAGCTTCTTTTCTTCACACAAACAAGAAACTGACATTTTCTGGTAGAATAACGCTTTAATTAGTACGTCGTATCCCATGAGGCCGTGATTACTTCTCCAAAGAATGTTTAATTGCATCTGCTGGAACGATGAAATCTCCGTTTCCAAATCGGTCACTTCACATCTTCGTGGCACGATATGGAGAGAACGTCACAATGGGGTGTTAGATAAATGGAACATAGCTACATGATAAGTACTATACGCTCACGCAACTAGGCCGGGTGATGCACATATCTGGTTCTAAAAGCAGTTCAGGTCTGCATGACCAGACAACCTCAGCACCCTGGAGAGCAGTAACACAAAGCGTCCCTACTGATTTCTACTTAACAACTGAGAAATCAGTAAATCCATGGCATAGCGTAAAAAATGGAGACGAATACAATGAACACAACAGTAAACAACACTGATGCGTTTGTTTAAAATGCCAGTGGTTAAAGCTAATTAAAGTGTGTGGAAAAAAAATCAACGTTTACGTATAGTAGAAAGGACGAACGATGAGTAAAATGCTCACCGTGAATGACTCAGTCGGGCAGTACGATCCCAATGAAGCATCTTCATCCAGGTCATCTGAGATATCCGACTGTTTGGTAGATCGACGATGTTTACCACGAGAGCGGGCAATCAAGTAGGCACTAGGGGAGAACCATTTGAATAAAGTAAGTTGAAGCAAGGTAAGTCAAATAATGTGTTCGTGTGAAGTCTATTTACCGACAAACAGTTAAAAAAGCCTGATTCTCAGCCGGGCTAATTGTCAGTTGCAGTGCACGCCCAAAAATCAGCTGACCAACATATACTTTCGGATCGATCGTGCATCTATCGCACGTGACTTGCGCGTCTTCCTTCCCCTCATGATTACGATGCTGACGGATAAATCACACAGGCTTAAAACATGCTAGCAGAGGAAGTGCAACGAACACCAGAACAAATTTTTTCATCTGCCGATAAACCGACAGAGAACGTTATGTGAGATACGACAAGTTCCGAGATGAGAGCAAGAAAGTAAAAAGAGAACAATGAAGCAAACCACCTTGTTAAAAATACATTGGATTTGAATTAACTGGGGAACATCGGGACCAGGACACAGCAATCCAACTAAATATTCACTTCAATCACACGAAGTTATACACATAAACAGATGTTTCGTGTCGAAGCAGTAATACAATTAGGTCTGAGCAAGGGACTAGGGACGCATGAAGTAGACTTAGAACCACCCACTAAGACTAAGGTTCGCAATTGCATCTCAGCTCTCAATCGTAATAAGGCTGCCGGTCCAGATGATCTCGTGCCGGCACTTTTTAAAGAAGGTGGAGAGGTGTTAGTCGAGACCTTAACTCAGCTGTTTCAACTTGTGTGGTCGACGGAGACCATCCCTCCGTGCTGGGCTCACGCGATAATAGTTCCTATATTCAAAAAAGGTATCAGGAGCTCTTGTAAAAACCATAGGGGAATTAGTTTGACCCCAGTAATTTCTAGGGTTCTGGCCTCCATTATACTTCGTCGACTCACTGCAGTTCGTGAGTTAAACATTAGAGAAGAACAGGCAGGGTTTCGTCCTGGCCGGGGATGTATAGATCATATTTTTACCCTTCGTCAAGTTTTGGAGCAGCGTCATGTATACCGCCGGCCAACAATTGCCGTATTTCTCGATTATAAAGGTGCATTCGATTCAGTGGATCGATCTACACTTTTAGAGTCGCTTAAACGCAGGGGTGTACCGACGAAGTATGTGAACATACTGTCAGCGCTTTACTCCCATACTTCGGCTCAGGTTAGGGTTTACGGTGAGCTGTCTGACAGCTTCAGCACCAGAAGTGGCGTTCGTCAAGGCTGTCCCCTTTCACCATTTTTGTTTAATTTCGTCATGGACGAAATAATGGAGGACTGTTTGCGTCACTTAAATGATGCCGGTGTTGACCTCCTACCTGTTGGAAGGCTGACTGATCTTGATTATGCTGACGATAAGGTGTTGCTGTTTGACAACTTTCAGGCGGCGCAAACAACGCTGAATGCAATTTCGCGTTCTGCTAAGTACTTCGGAATGCGTTTTGCAGCCTCGAAATGAAAAGTGCTTCTGCAAGATTGCTGTGATCACGTAGGTTTAATGTTAGATAATGAAGTCATGGAAGTTGTTGACCGGTTTGTATACCTGGGAAGCTGCATCAGCGGCGGCGGCGGAGGTGTAGGGAATGAAATTGAGGCGCGTATTTCCAAGGCTAGGGCGGTGTTTACTAATCTGAGGCACCTATGGCGACAGAGAGGTATTTCCTTGAAACTTAAGGGTCGCGTATATCAGACAACAGTGAGGGCTGGATTACTTTACGGCAGCGAAACATGGCCGGTCAGAGTAGAGGACGTAAACCGCCTCCAGGTATTTGACCACCGATGTCTGCGTTCAATCGCTCGTATCGGGTGGCACCAACGAATAAGCAACGAGGAGGTTAGGAAGCGGGTGTTCGGCACTGATTGTCAAACGAGTTCTTTCGTTCAGTCCTTACATTTGCACAGACTTAGATGGTTAGGTCATGTACTAAGGATGCCAGCTAATCGCTTGCCACACCGAGCACTGTTTGCCGACGCTGCGGCCGATTGGCGTAAGGTGCGAGGTGGACAGATGATGACCTGGCGTAGACAAATGAAATCGTTCACAAAGGGGTTGGGCACTGTAGGTCGGGTTCGTCTCCCGGGTTGGAGCCCTCGCGACTCACAGAGTCGGTGGCTTAAAACTTTAGGTGAGATGGCGGCTAACCGAGCTCAGTGGCGTGAATGTTGTCGTTGTTTGTCCGAGTTGTCTGTGAAGTGAGTGCATTTAATGACGCGGGGCAGTGAAAGCCGTAAGGAAGCTGTCTTGCTGATGACGCCTTACTTTCACTTACAGCTCGGTTGTTTGTTTTGCAAGGTGTAGGCGCCTTGATGTTGTATGTTTGAATGTAGACGTAGCTATTTTTAGGGGTTAGGGTCCCCTACCCTCTCCCTTTTGTTTTTCTCTTCCTAACTAGGGTTTGTTGCTTCTTCTTCTTCATGGTTGTGTGGTAGTTAAGCATCAGTGTGAACCACTGATGTCTAGTAGTAGTAGTCTAGTAGTACAATTGGAAATAAAAGTATAGAACAGAAGACAAATCACGGGTTACTGAACAACAAAAACATCTTAGAAATACAAAACATCCTTCCCCAGTTACGAAGAAGACTGATTTTGCAAGATAATAGTACCATTTCGTATGTTCTCGTCAGTTGCTACACATAACAGCGGTGGACATTAAAAAAATTTAAACGAATTAAGTTCATACATCAAGTCAGTGAATACACTAGTCTGTCATTGGTCAAAACCATGGCAGACGAAGATTCAAGGTCAACATCTTTTGCACACAGAGTAAATGTGAAATACAGGGAAAAAACAACCGTTCTGGTTATCGGGTGGCTCAAGTGGCCATGCATAAGAAAGGATGATTGTAAGAAGCAAGTTTGACAGAAGTTACAACAGTGACTCACCTCCACAACAAACATGCCGTGGAAGTCACCTTCGCTGCCGCTGAAATAAAGAGAACTCGTGTGAATAGACTAGAAACGGAAGCATTGTTTCAAAGCAGGACGAAAAAACGGAACTACAAATAAATAAACAAATTTTAGGAAACCATAAATTAGAATAGACATGCAGCTGATTAGTCGAAAAATATCTTCCACCTGGTGCACTCAACGAAGGTTTTTTCCTAGGATTGTGAACTGAACAATACTACGTTAAGAATGATCTACTGCGGAGAGGTTGTGCACGTATAGAGAATGAGTGACAAATGCTGTCTCAAACTCCACCTACCGATTGTTGAAGAAGACAAGCTGAGGTGTATGACTGCTGCGACACAAAATAAATTGCAGGAAATGTTCCTGCCAGGCAGAGGTTTGATAAGGTCATGGGTGTGAGATGAGGGAAATGAATGAACCTGTCAATATTCTTCACAGTAACGCTAGCTTATCTGCGGCGGAATGATCAGATCTAGACAAACGCTAACGAAACGATGAGAATTCCCGAGAGAAATCCTGAACTCGCATTCTAAATCAAAATTAAAAAAGAGAGAGCTTACCGGCAAAATAACCAGCCATGTTCGTGACACGTACAAGCAGAAGATACAACCTAAAAATTAAAAAGTAGCATGATGTATTTTGTGAATTACAGTAGATTGCAGAGTATGAACGCCTTCAGGTATCTCGTGGCTAGAACATAGAGTACTGCACCTACATAAAAACGGACCTTTTACAATCATTTTATCGAGTGGCACGGGGTAGGAGCTCCCCAATGCATTGCTAACTAGCAGTACAGACGTACAAATACATACAGTTAGTCATTTAGATTCGTACGCTGACCGATGAGTAACTGGCATCGAACGAAAAGAAAACGACTTTCAGATATTCAGCTATTCGCCGAGCGTGGAAAGTAATACAACAAACAGCTTGATGATTAAACCATCAATCCGAGCTACCAACAGCATCAGACAGACAAGAGTGGGATGTAAAACAGTGAGTCCATATTCAAATATAACCAGTATATGGCTTCAAACGAAAACTTTATGCATACATTCATGATGCCAGTTCGGATGTCTAACTGATGTGACCATCTGACCAATGGTGCCAGTGTAAGCAAGTCGTTGTTTGTTGGAGTACACTTTATACCTAGTAATACTTCTTTCTCACATTCCATTTTCATCACTTTATCATAATTCATACCCCCGTGATCCTTATCACCGCTGAAATGAAAATCTTTGGTTTCATTTTTCCTTTTTAGCACCGATCAAACACAATTAGCCACGTATTAGTATTGTGAACTTCCTAAAATCCGTAGAATTTCTCAAATTTAGCATTACAGAGTCCGTACTATTGGAACAAACATCCAAGTCAGCTTCAAGATTGCGTACACAGTAATTTCGCTGTCCCGCTTTAGTAACTGTCCTCAGTTCACATATAACTCAACTACGCACATCACTTATCCGCTGACCTAGGTTTGCGGGAGTGATTATAGCTTGGCAATGATAAGCGGTTCCTACCCCTTACGCTAAACAGTGTGCGCTGTCATGACATAAAATTTAGGCCAGCAGACCACGATGTAGACTTAGAGTAAAATATCACGATGCGATGAGTTTTCTGTGTCTATATGTAGTGGGTCTCCAGAGCCGGCAGAGCCCGATGTCAGCACTCAACGTAGGTGATGACAGTCCGAGTTCCGTTGGAAATTCTGTTTACTTTGAAAGCTGTATCACAGCCCGCGGCGGTACGGCAGTTCTTTTTATGTGTTGTTAAAGCCTAGTTAGTAGACGCTAATGTGAAGCACCACTGGCACTAAGACCATAAGCATGCGTAACGATGTCCGAACGTTTAGCCTGTCTCAGAAGATCAAAGATAGCTTCGTAGAAAGCGTTTTTGATAGCATCTGAACTACTGCCTGATGTGGTATACGCAAATATAACAGGTAAACAATGTCATTCTGGTCTTTACCCACTGACTTTGATTGAAGTTCTAAGTCAGACGGCACATGAACGACCATTAACTGAGATCCAGTCCAGCAAGTTCTGCTCTGCTCTGGAGCACAGTGTAGTCTCTACTCCCGCTCAACTGCCAGCTTCGGCGTTATTGTCGTCAGAGACCCTGAGGAGGAACAGCTGACCGACAGCATTATCCAGAGGCGAAGTCAAATGAAGAACAGCGCTAAGATCGTGAAGGCGCGTTTAAGTGATATGGTACACACCCACTTCCATACTCCACAGGATGTTCGCCAAGGTGGCTTGATGACGCATTAGCAAGAATACAGACGTCGAAGGCGTCAACATTTGTCGATCGTTTTAGCTTGACGAGAGGGTAAATAAAAGCAGAAGAAAAAGAAGGTGAAAACAAGGACTGGTATGTCAAAGCAACGGTACTTTCTAATACTTCACAATCGTTTATACCAAAGATGGAGGCTGACTTGGGGGACTCCATCCCCACGTCTGATGCAAAAGTCCGACCAGTGAGCCGACGAGAGATAACGTTTTCTTTGAGGATTGCACCCGGAACCTCTAACTCAAAAGTTTTACTCATTTGGCAGTGAGATACTTCCGTGGCTCGATGGCGCAGTGAACAATAGAATGTTGTCTGATTCTGACCGTTGTTGTGCACTGTGGATGTATTCGAAACGAAATCAGGCTCTTGAACAATGCCAACGGCTTATCGGCCGTACTAGATAATACGCCGGCGGGTCACGGTAAACTGTGCAGCAATCGGAGTGCTTCTCTGTTTAAAACTGTCTTTTCTAGCCCCCTTCTTCCATATTCGCAACTATAGAAATAGTTATGTTGTATGTGCATAGGATTGTGCCTCACTACTTAAGCACTCCTATACGGCAAGTAGTGCAACATGTAACTGCTTTTCGTCTGACTGCTCCCCTTGGACCTGTTTGAAATAGTTGTATCCGGAAATATGGAAGTCCCAGTCGACATAGCCCTTCGGATCGATGTAGTGCACAGGCCTGATCACCAGGTATCAGAATAGGTCAGCGAGGCTGAGGCACGTTTCCCACATGCCCATTAAGCGCCCACAACATCGCGACCTCTCTGCAAGCGTGGTTGAAAAATACAACACATTGGGCGGTCCGTCACGTGGCGTGGAGGTGTGGGGAAACTGGCAAGATGTTCGACCACTGTTGGCTCCATCTGGCTTCTATGCCAGGGTACAAAAGATGTGGAGTATCGCCGGCCAAAAACATTGAAGGTTATGGATTCGGATTATGAGCGGTAGCGAGAGTGCTGCCACGCTTTACATCGTTCCGGTCTTTGGCTATGAACACCTGAAAAATAATAACGTTGACACAAATAGCGAAAACCGCACAAAAAGAGCGAATCTTAAAACCGCGTCCGATGTAAAGTTGGTAACATATTTCATTACGTTTATTATCATTGCACTCTGTGTTCACCGACTTTTACATTTTCGTCCATATATTATGCATACATAACCTCGGAAATTGAGTCGGAACCTAAGAACTGGGCAGCTGAATTGCCCTAACGAGCCTGTCCACTTTCACGTTATGAATACATGCCTCCTTTATTTCTCCTAGCGTTTCGTTAGTAAGTGCTCCCTGAGAGCTCGTAAAGTCGATGAACCGAAACAATCTGATATTAATCAACGACGAGAAGACAACTTCTAATTCATTAGCTTTTCCATTTAATCAATCGTCACAATCAGGTAGCCGCTGTCGCGGAACTGTTACAGAGGCTGCCAGGTAGCAGGTTCCATCCCAAGTTCTAAGGATCTAATAGGAAATTACGTTCGTCAACTGTGGGCCAGTGTCGCCCAAGCAACAAAAGATGTTTTGTGAGGACCGTGAAGTTTAGGTTAGGGCCAGCTGATTAGGTCGACGTCAAAGCTTGTCTGATGAGCTTGTCCTATGACAGATAAGGACAGTGTACCAACTGGCAATTACCGTGGTCGACGAGAATGTTGTACGAGTAAAACGACTGCATCAAAATTTACAGCAGTGAACTCGACATTCAACTCAATTGAAGAAAAACAGTTGTAGCGCCTTGTACAGCATTTTGTGTTACATAATTCTCGTTGTTTTTCGCACTTTTCACCTTCTTCGAATTCACATGTACACTCGTTTAAATCATGTGAGTCAATTCATTGATCAACACAAAAAATTGGTTTCCAAGGTCGCGAGCCCTGTGTTCTCTCTCTGCGTCCAGTGTAACGTGCGCTCAGATTTTTGGGAGAGTTAACGGCTAACGGAATCCGCATTTATTTCAGCGCATCTCCAAACTCATCGGTCGTCGGAATCATCTTCATTATAACCTCTGAAGTTACCCGGGAGCTATATAACGGATCTTATCTACTGGATTTTTCATTCAGTGTGGTGGAACTCTAAA
>JTDE01004203.1:4959-18760 GCA_014338405.1 Paragonimus skrjabini miyazakii
TAAAGACGTCAGGCTGAACACTTCCAATGGCAGTTCAACGAGCCATCTTTGGCTCATTGAATTGCTTCTCACGTTTCTCCGCTCACAGAAACAGTAACCTCATTTTGAAATGTTATAATGCACCCGGTTAAGATAAACGTCTTCCTGTTTCTTTCGTAAATGTTGTCTCAATCGTGGTAAGTAAGCTCACGGCTCTCACGTTCTCTGTCGTGTGTAATCCGCTTTAGACGGTGGGCCGTTCCCACACTAGCGTATCACCATCTCGTCGACTTGTACTATTGCCAGTGAGATATCAACAAGAATAAAGAAGACACATATTGCCTTTACGAACTTGCGTCATCTATGGTGTCCGAATGACCTCTTGTTGTTGCTGAACCTTTGTGTACATTCTGTATTGCTGTATGGTTCAGAATCGTTGTCTGTTCGCAAAGAAAGTCTCAGTGGACTGGCCATGTTCGACCGTCGCTGTCTCGGCCAGTCCACCTTCATCAAGGGAATTGTTAATGTAAGCAAAACGATAGTTCATCAGCATACGTTTCGTAAAAGTAGTGATGCGCGATCTGTTGGCTAGCTGATCGAGTTTTATGGTCTGTGTGGTTAGATCGCACATTGCACTGGTCAGCTGAACGTGTACCGCACTGCTCATTATACCACCAACAGTTGAGTGAGACCACATGGTGTTCAAGCAACGTCGTGGTCATGAAATACGAATATCTCAGCTCTTCCATTGAATAGGTATCTTCTCACCCGTTTAGGTGCCTAATGATCGCCCAGGTCGCTGTCTAGAATCACTGTCTGAGTTGACAGTGTGCCACAGTCAATGACGAGGTTGAATCAATTACGCTTTTGTTTTTTTTTGGTTTCGTTTGGTCTGCTTCCATTTTTTACCGATATTCATGTCATTGCTGGGGTCGAAGGTGGTCCGAGCCACAGCACCTTATGATCATGTTCATAGCCATTACAAGTGAACGTGTGTATGAAATGGGTCATTTCGCATGACTGGACTTTGCGTGATAACCCCTTTGCACGGAGATTTCACACACTTCGTCTGCAGGCGATTGACTTATTGGCATTACTTGTAGTGCGCTAGGGCTGTTTACAGCTATTGTGTTTCGTTGGCTAAGTTTGTCTCGTAAGCAACGTATCCGCCAGGTGAAACTCCAGTTTCACCCCGACCGTGACTGCATTGATCACATCTTCACATTCCGCCATATGTTTACACACTTCCGTCGAACCGTGCGGACACTAAAAGCGCTATATTTACCAGTTCTCGTGGTCTTAGTGAACACTGTTCTTACAGGGAAACATCTGAAAGTGAAAGAAAAGTGGAATGTTACGTAAAGTATATGAACGGGTGTAGTTTAATAATGTCACCTTGGGGATAACGATTTCCGATAATTCCTAATAGGTTATGTCACGGTACGGGATTTACTTAAAGAATCCATCGGAAGATTCCGACCCGCGAGACAATGCAGGATAAAGTTTTCTTGTGAAACG
This sequence comes from Paragonimus skrjabini miyazakii, assembly GCA_014338405.1. NCBI lineage: Eukaryota > Metazoa > Platyhelminthes > Trematoda > Plagiorchiida > Troglotrematidae > Paragonimus > Paragonimus skrjabini miyazakii. Next base: position 6,457 of record JTDE01004203.1, read on the forward strand.
TTGCATCAAAAACGAATTATTCAAGATTTTGACTCATTTGGTGACTGTTAAGTGGCACATCTTCTAACGAACTAGCCAGGACGCATTACGCCATATCGATCGACCGGCCCAGTTCGGATGGTATGCCCAGTTCGGATGGTATGGTTTCATTCGGCTCATCCGATTGCGACCGTATTATCGGACGCCTGTGCGTTATCTAGACTGTGTTTTACTCGCTTTGCTTTCTGATGCCCCCCGTAACGTGGTTTGTTCTGACTGTCATATATGACTGTTCCATTTGATTCGCTCTGTGTCTTACTGCCATGTATGGTAATCGTTTTGTCCCATAAATTTAGAGCTTCTCCGGCCTACTTTTGACTCGCTGTTCCAAAAAACCATGTTGCCGCGTCTCTCCTCTTTCTCAGTTAATGTTCAAGCGATTGAGCATGTAACCGCGATCCAAAACAGCAAAGGGCTTTCTTAGTCCAAAAACAGTACAATGATATTGATGTCTTCCCCTCATTCTGCTGCGTACTGCGGATGTATTTCACATTGTATCAGGCTTTTGGATTATACGGAAAAATTTTCGATGGCGTAACATAGTATGTCGGTCATTAAGGTTACTTCTGGGTGATCGAATTCCTTTTCGTTCGGTAGTATCCTTTTAACTTTGTTCTTATTCAGAATGCAACAGTGCTTCGCCCATGGTAGTATTTCTATGTGCCCACTAGTTCATGTCCCACTACCTAAGCACTCCTATTTTCTTACTAGCTCGACCCTATGAGTGTAACCACTTTTCGTGACCACTCTCTTTGACTTGGCTGTGCCTGGTGGGACCGAAGTCTTAGATAACGTAACTCTGGATCAAGGCAATGTGCAAACCCGGCCGCCGCCTCTGGTTGTCAGGTTGGGTTTGCCTTCGTCGGCGCCACGTCACTTGCTTATCTAACAAGCGTTGTGTAAAATCAACATGTACGTATTCTACTCGCTTGGTTTCAGAATTTCCCCCTATGTGTCTTTATCGCTTTTCCCCCCCGTCGCTCAGATTGAACGGCGTGTGATGCAGTTGTTGCAGCGTGACGCGTTCACACAGGCGGAAGACATCACGCTACTTCTGCAGGTTATGGTTCAAGAGTGTTTAACTCGGTATACTCGGTTGGAATTGCTCAAGCGCCTGGTGGTAACCGATTCGGTCGCATGTCTGAAGCTTTTCCGTCAGTACAATGGCCTGGATATGTTGGCAGCATTCATGTGTGATGCCGCGCCAGATGATTGGGAGCTAAAACGGCAGGTTTGTATTATCACTCCGGTTCGTCTTGTTATGCATATGTCGTTGCTTGGCCGAGTTGTCTGTGAAATAAGTGCACTTAATGACGCGGGGCAGTTTTTTCTTTATTTCTTTCGTGGTTGTGTGGCAGTTACGCATCAGTGTGAACCACTGATGTATTGTTGTCTATGATGACGATGATGCATGTGTCAGTTACGTTGTAATCGTTCAATAAATTAAATCTGCTATTCCAGATACTTGTTTGTCTGAACAAGATACCGGTGTCTGAACAGAAACAGGTGCAATCCAATTCGCGTCTGATGGATATTGTTCTGCAGTGGACATTGGATCCACGATTTTGCCGTTCTCGTGGCAATGTGCCGAACGATCAATCGTTCAGTACGGCTGACGTCAATGAGAAGACTTCGCCAAACCATTCGGCTGATAAGGCAGGTCAATTTGTCCCAACACTACCTGTAGAACGGATGGATTCACATACTTCTGCTGGCGTTGCCACTGACTCAGACGTGCACCTAGTTTCATTTGGTAGGTTGTTTTTTTTCTTGCCTGTACTCTACATAGCTCCTTAGACAGTCGCAGTAGGCTCACCCTGCATGGCTTCAATTTTTTCTTCTTCCAGGAATCGAACGATCTGAAGAGGTGGATACGGGTTCTCCAGTCCTTGATGGATTCCCGAGCGTTTCTGATTCTTGCCCATCGACACCTGCTTCGACACAGTCATCTGTCATTAGCCATATTACGACACGGTCGTCTTCACTTGTTCCCATGGACAGCCGTTCGACTGTTGATGGAATTGACTGTTCAATCGTACACAATGGCACACAGCCGAACACTTCTTTGTCTTATGTGGATATTGAGGCGAGCGAAGTTGAACCTGCTATATCTTCGGAAGATCCGGATACAGCGATCTCAACGCCCACCTGTTCCGAAACGGATCCTTCTTCACTACCTCAAGGCCTTCAGGAACACGAGTGGATACTAGAAGTACGTTCTTTGGCGTCCAAGTTAATCGACAAGTGGACAAAGCTTCCTGTAAGTCCTCATGTTTTATATTTTCAGATCGAAATACCCTTGTGTTTTAGTTGAAGCCCTTCTTGCGCTTCTCTAAGTGACGTTATGTATTATGTCATGGCCTCTGCACCAAAACTTAGTTTCGGAAGCTTCGAAGTTCTGGATAAATCCTTTTATCATCATGTAGGTAGTCGCGATATATGTTCGGAATTCCGATGAATTCTCCCATTCATTCCTTTGATAACCGAAAGCTTTGTTGAGGGTGTTGGGATGACACGAAGAGATGATATACCTCGGTAGAAGACTCCGTACAATTGACCTGCGGGCGAATATCACACTCAACAAGTTGTACGCGTTAATTGCGTTCGTGGGAGTAACCCACGTTCACCTACTTAGTACGAAAACAGTCGAGTGTTTAGTGTGTTTTATACCGTGCACGGACCACATGTAATCAAGTCCTATGAACTTGTTTAGGTTTAGACAAAGCGGCTCATTGGAATCGTACGCAGTAGCCTGCAAAATAATATTCTGTTTATTGTTGAGTATGTTATTCTGTTTCCTGTATTAATGTTTGTTTTTCTCGAAACATTCATAAATTTGAAAGTTAATATCTTAACCCTCAACAGTAACGACTGTTTACGCTTGCTGTTGTTCCGAACAGAAAGAAAATTACCGAATTCCCAGGTTGGAACGGCAGGAGACTGAAAAAGAATTACATGTGGCAAATTGTCCCGGATCATCTTTGATTTCTTTAGGCCACAATGGTGAGTGTTTCCCGCTGTTTTGTTTGTTTGTTGTATGTTCTCACTGTGTCTCCATATACATGGTGACCTTGAATTAGTCTTATTCGAGAAGCTCTTCATTCACTTGCCATAATCCATCCTCTACTCCTTGTCATTAGACATTTGATGTACGGATTTGTTTTGTGAACTGTTAAGCGCATTTCTAGGTCTTTTCGTCGTCTTTTTCAGATAATCAGAAATCTGCTGCTTCTTGGGGTCTGGCAACAGCCACAAATCGGTGAGTTTGAAAGCCCTATGCTTGGACGTGTATTTATTACCGTACGGGTAATCAGCTCAGTTTTTTCGTTCACATGTCTCAGATCGAAACGCTCAACAACTGACAATGGGTCTAGATCTTCCTCTTCAAACTGTGATTTACCTGCCGTTGAGAATAACTCCATTCACAAATTATCTAAAACCGAGCGAAGGAAACTTTTTGAAGCCCAGGTGATCGCTGCGGAGGCTGAGAAGAGCGTGTCTACTTTGGAGAAGCCAAGCAAATCGCCCAGTATGGCCGATCAGCTGCGTGATGTGAGTTTGCTTTGTTTGGACTCCGTGCTACTCAACTAACTAATGGACAAGTGTAAACATTGAAACCGACGATGATAATAATACGACGCACGCAATCTACCTTATATCGTTTTGCGGCGGCTCTTCTAGCCACCTAGGCAAATAATGGTGTGCACATTAATCGTTAGTGTAATGTTTTCACTATAAACTATTTCGATGGGTGCTTTTTCCTGTGTATTAGCATTAGTTAAATGAAAGTGCGAGCGCTCTCTAGCTTTTTACCAGAATTGTGTTCAGACTAGTGTTCTTGCATCACCATCGGCAACATGCATGATCGATGCGTAACCTGTTTACGTCTCATTAATGTTGATGAGCACAGTCCACATCGAACTGCCGGTTTCTACCGATCCAAACCTTAAAGCGATGATCATAGTAAGGTTAGTAGTATTGTGGATGTGTTACGACCCCACCTGATAGAGAACGGCAAGAACAAACGCAAGACCACGAGCAGTATCTCTATCGCGATCGAACGCAACGATAAGGCAGAACGGTACGAAAGTCAGAGCGTAAGTATCGGCTTCTAACTCTCACAACTTTGAACCACCCAACAAGTAAGGAAATAGTAGGCCTTCAAACGATTGGACCAATCAGAGGCGAACGCAACTTCTCTGATGTTCGAGAGTTCTGGTGACCTTTCAAATTCCCGAGGAGTGTAACGAATCCATTTTCCTTGGATAATATAGTGAAGTTTTGGGAAAAAGTGCCTTTTCCCAACAGGATGAGAGCTTCAGTTTGTAACCTCATACTGTCTGGTCGAGTGTCTATTTTTGTCATGGGAGGTAGCATCTGATCGCGACAAGTTTACGTCACCTAGTTTTACGCTGCTAGTGGTGCTATTCGGTCGAGTTATTTCTTGTACGTTTTCGGCTCATGCCACCCGGTAACGTTTTTTATCATTTGGCTCAGCATGTATGGATGCACAATCTTGTCCACAGGACATTACTTGGTTTATTTTCAGTTAGCTAGCAGATTATGTATCTGTATGTACCGCAAAGGATGCTAACCCATCGGACTTGAAAACAGTTTGTCAGGTAATTGCTTCCGATTTGCGAGGTCTTGGATCGGATACTACTAAGGTATGGAACTAACCAAAATTCTTGTGAGCACACTTTTGTGACCGTGTTTTGATCGCTTTCACAGTAGCTGGAATACGATGTCTATTGCTTTGGATTTGACGGCAAAGTAGTTGTTCAAATGAAAACATAGTTGTGACGTCGCCGTTTGGGTATTCGTTATTTTTCATTAACGATATTTTGTGCTTCTCAAACCAATCGCCTTTTCACTTCAATTCGAACTCATTTATTATTGTTCAGGTTGTCTTTAACTCAGTCCGTGTTTTATTCTCGTTCTAAATTGTTCTTGGTGCGTGCATTTGAGGCTTTTTTTCCTTCGTGGTTGTTTGGCAGTTAAGCATCAATGTGAACCATTGATGTGTTGCTGCCCATGATGATTATGACATGCCCAATGAACCAGCAGTATTGTTTAGACCACAGTATTTTCTTGCTTGCGCTTGTGTAGCAACTCAGCTCTTCTATTCAGGGGTTGTTGTGTTATCCGAGATGGCGATGTGTCGCAGTCAATGGCGGACCTGTGTCCATGCCATTTCTAATTCTTCCTGTTAGTCTTCTCTCATTAATTGTCAGCCTCCTCAGTAACTTTTTCTTCTAGGATATTCCACGTCACTGTTGAGGTGAGCGGCGACCCGAGCCACAGCACCTTTTGGTCAGGCTCATGGCTGTTGTGATGATGATGATGAGCGGTTGGAGTGATCACGAGGACCCCATCCAGGCAGGCGACACCTACCCACTTTGCTCAATGGAGTAGTCAAGGTCTTCATATTTCGTGACCACGTTGTTGCTTGACCACCACGTGGTTTGACCCAACTGTTGGTGGCCTCAGCATATAATGCCCGGTACGGTAAACGATTAGATGACATACGGAGTACGTGACCCAACCGTCGCAAGCTGTGTACCGTGATTAATTGACCAATTGATCGCGCATCTCGAGCGTTCCGGAATACGCGCCGGCGAACTGCCACATTGCTCACGCGATCAGTCCACTTAATATGGGCCAATTCGCGGAGACAACGATGGTCAAACACAGCAAGCTTGTTGATATCTATGTCAGCTCAATGCTCGGTTTATAGGTTAAAGTTGTCGAATTAGCCGTTGCGGGAGTTTGTAATGTTGGGCGTCTGATCTCGAAAGTGTCGAGAAGTGGGTCCAAAGGCAGTCGATTCTGAGCTTGTTCAGTGTTGGAGGAATGGCGTGGGCGAAGTTGGTTCGGGTGACGCACCGAGGTGTCGCTTCCGACGTTGACATCGTAAAAGACCGTTGCTTGACAGTTGCTGTTATTCAATGGGGGCGACCTGGGCGATAGTCCCTTGCATATACTAGGTCGCCGACAATAAATACACGTCGAGGGAGCTGCGGCGTATCTCCCGGGAGTTTTTCCACTGGAATCATTGCACCGAACATTGTCCTCAGCTTACAGTCCATGAGAGCTTTTGCAGGCGGGAGTCCATTGGGACTCGCCAGATTCGGGGTGGTTCTGTAAGTGAGCAGAACCTTTGCAACACTTCTTCGGTTGCTTCGTTTCCGCGAGACTTCAGAAGTTCTCACTTGAAAGTGTTGATGAAGCGTTCGACTTGACCGTCGAATTGTGGATGTTATGGTGACAAATGCAGATGTCGAATGTTGTTCTGAGTGCCGAACTCCTTGAACTGGACGGAGGTAAACTGTGATCCATTGTCCGAGACAAGCGTCTCCAGGAGACTGTGTTGGCTGAAAATCCGTCTTAGGTTGTTGAAGGTGGTTGAAGTTGTGGCGTGCGTCAGCGGGACGATCTCAGGCCACCTAGAGTATGCATCCACCTGATTGAGGTATACCATACCATTTGTGGATCCTGCGAAATCCACATGGAGGCGTGACCACAGATGTTTGGGTTACTTCCATGGCTGAGGCTCGATGCGTGACGGGCTGTTGACGGCTTCGCGGCAGCGACTACATTACCTAACCAGGTCTTCAATCTGGTTGTCATGCCCAGACCCGTAGACGTAGCTCCTGGCGATCGCTTTCATACGTCCCGCACCTGGATGTCCCGAATGAAACTGTCTGAGAACAGATTGACGTAGCGAAGAAGGACTGACGACGCTGTCAACGAACATCAGACAGGAGTCGACGACTGAGAGGGATTCACGTCATAGGTAGAACTGGCGGAGTTCACCGGCTGGTGAAGTTGATGACCATAGGGTTGGGATGTATTTGATTGCCTGTTACAGCACGCGTTCAGCTTGCGAAGCGAGATTGACGTCGGACACCGTAGTTGATGTTGCACGGATTGCACCGAGCAGTGTTTGGCGTACGTCGTTCTCAACGGATACAACGGCGATCACCGTGTCTTTTTCAAAGTTAGAAGGGTGAAATGGCGGCCGTAGATCATCTTGTGAAACTTCTTTACGACACAGATGAGTGCCAAAGTTTCCTTCTCGACTTGACCATAGTTCTTCTCTGCTTCAGCGAGAGTGCGTGCAGCATGTATAGTAGTTTTCTCACACCCATCGGGGAAGACGTGGGAGATTTCGAAGCCAACACCCTGGTTGGAGGCATCTGCCGCTGCGACGATAGGGAGGCTGGGATCGAAGTGAGTCAGCAAAAGTTCTGATCCCGGCATTGACTTGATTTTGTCTAAGGCTCGTGCGCACCCCAGAGACCAGTGTCATTGTGCCATTGAGCACAGTCCACATCGAACTGCCGGTTTCTACCGATCCAAACCTTAAAGCGATGATCATAGTAAGGTTAGTAGTATTGTGGATGTGTTACGACCCCACCTGATAGAGAACGGCAAGAACAAACGCAAGACCACGAGCAGTATCTCTATCGCGATCGAACGCAACGATAAGGCAGAACGGTACGAAAGTCAGAGCGTAAGTATCGGCTTCTAACTCTCACAACTTTGAACCACCCAACAAGTAAGGAAATAGTAGGCCTTCAAACGATTGGACCAATCAGAGGCGAACGCAACTTCTCTGATGTTCGAGAGTTCTGGTGACCTTTCAAATTCCCGAGGAGTGTAACGAATCCATTTTCCTTGGATAATATAGTGAAGTTTTGGGAAAAAGTGCCTTTTCCCAACAGGATGAGAGCTTCAGTTTGTAACCTCATACTGTCTGGTCGAGTGTCTATTTTTGTCATGGGAGGTAGCATCTGATCGCGACAAGTTTACGTCACCTAGTTTTACGCTGCTAGTGGTGCTATTCGGTCGAGTTATTTCTTGTACGTTTTCGGCTCATGCCACCCGGTAACGTTTTTTATCATTTGGCTCAGCATGTATGGATGCACAATCTTGTCCACAGGACATTACTTGGTTTATTTTCAGTTAGCTAGCAGATTATGTATCTGTATGTACCGCAAAGGATGCTAACCCATCGGACTTGAAAACAGTTTGTCAGGTAATTGCTTCCGATTTGCGAGGTCTTGGATCGGATACTACTAAGGTATGGAACTAACCAAAATTCTTGTGAGCACACTTTTGTGACCGTGTTTTGATCGCTTTCACAGTAGCTGGAATACGATGTCTATTGCTTTGGATTTGACGGCAAAGTAGTTGTTCAAATGAAAACATAGTTGTGACGTCGCCGTTTGGGTATTCGTTATTTTTCATTAACGATATTTTGTGCTTCTCAAACCAATCGCCTTTTCACTTCAATTCGAACTCATTTATTATTGTTCAGGTTGTCTTTAACTCAGTCCGTGTTTTATTCTCGTTCTAAATTGTTCTTGGTGCGTGCATTTGAGGCTTTTTTTCCTTCGTGGTTGTTTGGCAGTTAAGCATCAATGTGAACCATTGATGTGTTGCTGCCCATGATGATTATGACATGCCCAATGAACCAGCAGTATTGTTTAGACCACAGTATTTTCTTGCTTGCGCTTGTGTAGCAACTCAGCTCTTCTATTCAGGGGTTGTTGTGTTATCCGAGATGGCGATGTGTCGCAGTCAATGGCGGACCTGTGTCCATACCATTTCTAATTCTTCCTGTTAGCCTTCTCTCATTAATTGTCAGCCTCCTCAGTAACTTTTTCTTCTAGGATATTCCACGTCACTGTTGAGGTGAACGGCGGCCCGAGCCACAGTACCTTTTGGTCAGGCTCATGGCTGTTATGATGATGATGATGTTGTGTTCTGTCGTCCCTCCTCCAGTTTCCTCAGTCTGATGTTTTCATGTTTCATTTTAGGTATTTTGCATCTGAACCGATTGATTTTGCTTAATAACTGCACTGCCATATTCAACATAACACTTTTTCTACATTGTTTATTGTCAGTATCACTACACTTTATTTCACGCAGCTGTTGCTCCGCGCACTTGTGGACGAGATGAAAACCGGTCAGCCGACGGCTATTGACGCTGAGCTGATGAATTTAGATGATGGCAAGATAGTCGCGCTTTTGACTACGTTCCTTCAAATGCTGCCCCATCTGCTGTCAAAAGTGACAACCTCCAAGGAGCTGGCAACAGTAAGACTACACACTGACATAAGCATGCTCCTAGTGTCTAACGTGGGGAAGTAAACAGATTAAAATATTTTTTTCCCGTAATTAAATTCACTTGTCATCTGTGGTTGTTATTACAATGCACGCGTATTTGTAGGCATTATTCTGATCGAATGTTCCATTCTAGACTGCATAACGACAAAGTTGTTATCCGCCTCATCAGTATTAGGTTGCCTTCCATACTCGAAAGTTGCTTACCATCAGTTTATATCTGTCCCTAGTTTTATCTCGCCACTTTAAGGTTGCTGCTGAACTATCTGTTTGGCATCGACCGTTCACTGTTTAGACTGTCGCAATAACCGAAGACAGACGTGGCCCAAAGAATACGCAGTGACTACGTGATAATGATGCCGATTGCCAATCTCAAGTTTATACGTTCAAGTCCTGGTTGCCAAACTTGCTCTTGCCTACGTTTGAGCAGGTCGACATTATTCAGCTCATATTTGACCTTGTATGCAGGTCGGAATAACTTATGCTGTGAAGGCTGGAGACCTAAATAATGAGGCGGCCTGGAATTCCACTCATTGATCTCCGTCTGACTAGATCGCCAACGCGCGTAATCATTGTTGCCCACTGAACTTCACCCAGTCTCCGTGCTCGTGTGAAAGATGAACCTTGGAACTGTTACAAAAGCTGCACTAAGACATTTTAAAAATTAAATCGTAGTTTCGTTAGGAAGCTGCACCTTTATTGGCTATTCTTTTTCATGCTATTTTGTATTCACCTCACCATTTCCACTACGGTGAATCAAACGTGCGATTCATCCATAACAGTCATGGACCTGATCAAAACGTATTGTGACGCGGGCCACTGCTCAATAGAAGAATAAGTAGGATAAAACAAGGCTAAACGGAAAAACCGTAAATGTTATCAATGCAGGCACGCCAATGACTATGAGATTGCTATCTCAGATAGCTTTTCTAATCGGCGATTTGAATAATCACGGGGACCCTTACTCAGACGTGCGACACCTACTCATTTTGCTCGATGGAATAGTTTTGGACGTCATGCTTCCTGTACGCGTATTTGTTTGACTATCACACGGTTTTACATCACTGTTGATGCTCTCTGTATATACTGCTCAGTGCAGTTATCGTTAAATTGGCATGTGAGTGGCTCACCCATCGCAGACTCCGCAGCGTGATTAGTCGGGCAGCTAATCGAGCATCCCGAACCTTCCCGAGTGCGTGCTCGCGAATGGCTGCATTGCTGTCGTCATCATCCCACTTAACGTGGGCCAAATGACAAAGGCGATGATGGCCAATGACAGCACGACTGTTAGCATGTTCGTCACGAAAGATGAATTGTGATAGATGTATTGCTTTTTTGTTCCCTATTTGCATACAATCGGTCATAAAACTTTTAATTGGTTGTACCATGATTTGTGCGAAGTTTCATCTGCTGAGATTTCAAGAAAACTCGCGAAACAGTTACGGTGAATGACCATGACGTTATTCAAAACTGTTAACAGATGACATCTTGTCAGCACAGCTAATAGTAAAACGAAAACGCATGACCAATATCGATTGTTGACCGACTTAATAAGAAGTAATTACACAAAATTATAAAACTGCCTTGTCTGAACGTTAGGGGCTTTGTAGCAAGATTATAGCAATGTACACTACCTTATCATCGGTGGCTTAACCGTCATAGAACGATGGAAAGGAAAAGCAAGTCATAAGTAGAAGGCAAATAAAACGGAAGGGATGGAAGGCTAATACTAAACTAATCGGTCTAGATGCAAATGATAGGGTGCCTGCCCTTTACAAACGTATAATTGAGCTATATTTAGAAGTAACGCGTCATTAGCCGGGCAACTTCCTGACGGTTTCCTCTGCTTCGCCCGCCATTACTTGCGCTTACTTAACAGACATTTCGCCAAACATTAGCGACATTCACGCCACCGATCTTCGCCTGTCACTGTCTCTTGTTTGCTAGGTATAGGCACCTTGATGTTGTATGTCTGATTATAGACGTAGCTATTTTTAATGGTTAGGTCCCCCCTCCCTATTTCCCTTCTTTCTTCTCTCTTCCTGTACAGGGTTTGCTTTTTCTTCTTGGTTGTGTAGCAGTTAAGCATCAGTGTGAACTATTGATTTATTGCTGTCTATGATAATGATGATGTCTCTTGTGACATCTTCATCCATGGCCTCTGTGAGTCACGAGAGCCCTGGTCCGAATGTCGAACCTGACATACAACAGCTGTTCTTTTGTTGATTAACTTCACTTCTCTACTCCAGCTAATCTATCTACCTCGCAGCTTGTGCAGTCAGCCACAGCATTGGCAAAAATTGTTTGGTGTGCTAGAGTAATGGGTGGCATCTCCGGTGCATGCCTCAACCATCCAAGTCAGTGCCTACTTCAAAGTTGAGCGAATAGACTCGCTTGACTCTCATTGCCAAATGCCCACTTTCTAACCTCATCGTTGTCTACCCGCTGGTGCTACCCGAGTTGAACGATCAAGCACGGACCTCGATAGTCAAACGCTTGAAGACGGTTCGCGTTTCTACTTTGTCTTGGGAACCAAAACGCGGGTCAGTTACGGCATTTTCCAGATCGATATTTTCGCGTTCATTATTACCGGGAAGAGAATCTAATTTCTGTCAAGCGTTCCACTATATTGAGAATGAACCGGCGTATCGTTTAGGAGGGTTTACTACAATGCACAGCATCTATGCGCTACGAGTCACTAATACTTTCTGAGAGGGGTCCATCAAAGAAGCGAGCCATCAGTTAATTTTACTTTTTCCATCGTTGTTCTCACAAGTTGTTTGTTCTATAAAGTTTTTGTGAACAACGCTGCACGTCTTACACGAGTTCAGGTCGTCACTGCCCTAGCCAACAACATACTTCGTCAAAAGAAGGCATAATCCTTCTTTCTCGTGCGCATATCAACGAACTCAAGCCAACATGTTACACATTCGCTAAGACAACCCGAACAATGGAATTAGTCGCTTATTAATCACACATTTGTTCACAGCTTCCAAATCCCGGTAGATTTTTTATCTGGCTTATATCTGTTGTAAGATAACCGCACCAGATTTTGTACGAATGAAGTGAAATAGCTTGGGCGTCGTGTTTAACGTGTTATTGATAAATGGATTGAGAATAACACAACGTTATG
>JTDE01004203.1:35850-46638 GCA_014338405.1 Paragonimus skrjabini miyazakii
GAGGCACTGGGGTCAGTGCCTCATTGAAAGGGGGAGCAGTGTAACAATACAGAAACTGTTGCGCATGCGATTTAAACTTTCCGCTGATGTTCTCTCCCTTGTTACCTATTTCAGGTCGTCGGCCAACGTACTATTCAACGTGTCCCACAGGACAGTAACGTTCCTAAAACTGTGACGCTTGATTCCCCCTGGACATACTTGTTTGAACGATTTGAAAACCTTTTGTTGTTTGGACTTTGATTTTCCTGTTGCCATTGGCGTTGTACAGATCACCGCCTCGTTTCTGTATCACCAATACACTGGTTCTGATTGTTCGTTACGTATTTCCTCTGGTAATGGATTGCGTCGAGACTGTCTGTGATCGCTATCCTTTGTATAATTTGGACGTCCCGTAACAGAAAATTAATTAAAATTTTTACAAAATTTAGAAACGACGTTGAACAAGCAACTGAGTGTCCTAATATAATAGAATTCAGGGTCCTGAAAGTAGAAAATTATCCTCTTCTCAAAATGCTAGCCAAGTTATGCAAAAAACTTGATTTTTATTATGACGAGAAAAATCACTGTTCGATCATGTAGACTGAGCTTTTTATTAATCTTCAAACGTGATATAATGTGGGAACCATTTTTGCACTCAATATTATATGCAAAAATTAAGCACATTATTGGTGCTTTCCTAGATATATTTGGAATTAATTGCCATTGATTGCTATCGACAGTATGAAATATTCGCAGAAAAATCTATCTTCAAGCTGCCGTGATCATAAGTTTAATGCTCATAGAACGTATATCGGAGACCACTTGAAGACCGTAAAAGCCGTACATATATGTACTTATATATATATGCCATGGAGGCAAAATGGCGGCTGGCCCCAGAGTCGTTTTACTGCGCAAAAACTCACCTGCGCACCCGATTTCTCTCAACTACTACGCATTATTCTTTCAGTTCTTCTCATGTAATTGCTCCGCCCCAGCCGCATTGGTCCCCAACCTACCGGACAATCCGCCAACGCTAGAATACAAGCAACAATTAAACGTTGTAAATGAATGCACATTTATTGTCCATACTTGAAAATGTATAACACCGTTGTTCGGATCAATACGTAGGTTTCTTCCCATACAATAGGTTGACAGCGCAAATCATATCTTTCTATCATTGATCTTCACTGTCTTCAAAGAGATTTGCAAGGTAACGGATACGATATTGTGAATGGGGACGCCAGTGAAGCAGAATAATTTATTGTTGGTGTTTATGTGGATAAAGATGCATAAACAAACAGTTATTGTGACTGCGCAACAAGCGATAGCTAACATTCGGAAGGCAACTTATGGTTGATGGGCCACACTAGATCTAGTGTAGTAAATCGATATAACACAATTAACATGTTGATGCAGATTGACAACGGATGTCCACAGTTTTAGATAATAATCCGTCTTACCTGATCTGCTGACTTGTAATTTAAGTACACGTGTTTCAGTTATCTGAAATGTGAGATGAAAATAAATGTTATGACAGTTACTATAACGATGCAAAGTATTATGTACTACATGTGACACTCGCTCGTAGTTTCTGTCGCGTATTGTTAAGATCCCAATTCTGTAGTAGCAATCGGTATGCAGCATACAGATCTGAAAGCAAATATTTAAATATACACATATGTTTACGCAAAGACACCAGTAACGAACGACATATGTCATATATGTCTATTATTTATTGAAAGTATGCAAAATAGGCACAAAAACATAATCCACTGTATGAGGGATACAGAGACGTTCACCAGTGATGCAAATAATTCGTTTCGTACAGATGATGGAAGAAGCAGCGGTAACCAGATGGATAGGCAGATCACTGGAAGCAAGATGAGGATCGAAAAGTGGGGACAATTTACTAAATGGCGCATATAAGACTGTAGAAGACGTAAACACTATATAAAACTTAGGTGTGAACACGGGGTTAAATGTGATCAGAACGAAACCAACCGATTCACAATAGTTTGTAAAGGTTTGTCGTGCTGCTCCAAAGAGAGTTTGGATTCAAAGCGGATATAATCATGATGACAGATAAATGGTTGACTGTCTTAGCCTTTAACTTCCCAGAAATCACTACATAAGCGACAAGAAACGTAGAAAGAAGGCACGACCCGCGACCTTCGAGATAGATTTTGTATTATTAAGTCATTCGATTCACATTGAGTAGACATCAAGTGTACATGTGAATTTGAGGAGGGTGAAAGGTGAAAGAACAATAAAAAAGATGAAACACAAAATAATGTAAATGGAGCAACGACACGAGATTATGTTTCATGCACCTCCTACACTTCCGGTAAATAGTTGACACCGAACGGCGATCTTTTATTTCCGTTGAACGCAATCATTATTGCGCAAAAACACAATGACACAGAAAAACAGATCACGACAACCTACCGGCGTTCTAATGTAATGTTCCGATGAGTCAGTCACAAGCGACAACATACACAAGGTTCAACGTTCGTAATTGAAGTCCAATAGGGTCTACCTCACACAAGAAGAGAAAAGTCACATGGCAACGAGGAACGTGTATTAACACAACACAGATACCGAAGGAGATTTAGTTCACACAATGTCTTTGCCAACACATATAGGGACTCCTCGGTCTGGAAACAGACCACCAATCAGAAGTGATCTCAAGCTCACTGACCGCTGACCTTGGGCTCTGGTTGGTCATCTTCCCGCGTATGGACGCGGTGAGCTCGTCTGTTCGAGGACCTGGAAAGAAGCGGAAGGGAGTGTATGTGGGAAAACAAAATGGCGGCACACTACTTGCTATTACACTGAGCCAAACCAAGGTAAGCATAATAATTTATGATCGATTACTGCGTTAAAACAAAACCAGGAAGTCATACATGATAACATGTATGCACTAACATCAACAACAGAAGTACAGTCATTGCTGGAAATATACACTATCGAATAATGTCGTGTACTTACCATGAAAAACCCACTGATATACAAAGCCCCATTTTGCCCCAAAAAGTCCCTCATTTTGTCACATTATAAGTGGGGCTGTGTGCTGCTTGGGCTCGGAGATATGCCAAACTGTACTCCACCCTCAGACACTTCTAACTATTTTGTCAATTTGTTCTACCTTAGGAGTTATGCCGAACTGTACTCTTCGCTTAGACAGTTATAAGCGAAGTCCCTGTGAACTTGCGAATTTCGATGCGAATAGTGTATTTGGGGCCCGGGTTTCAGTCGCTACATACTTCTTCCGGCTTGCACCAGCGTGTCGTGGGGCTGTTCGTTCGCGCGATTTCATTCCGGAGATGTGGGTGGTTTATCGAAAGAGGTCCTCATTACCGCGTTCATCAAGTCTGATATCTGCAAGGTAACCGTGTGTACATTCGTAGATGAACTCACTTTGCTGAATGACATCAACAGACGAATCACTCCAGATGATGTCTATTCGCGGATTTGTGCTTCAGTGCACAGGGCACATTGTCTGTGGACATGTCAACTAGACATGACATTAAACACGTCGCACAACTCTGCATTCAATTTTCCGTCTCTTATACTTCTTACAGCGCTAGAAAATCTAGACGAATCTCAGGGTTTCACGTCTGCTTACCCTATCGTATTTCAGAACATATTTCTGTCTATGGTTCGTTTCGCAAACGCAAATAACGCCAACATCCTTCATGTACTTTTTCAGGCACACTTTTAACTGTAGGAAAGTGTGGAATTATCGATTTTTGAGAACAGCCTTGCGTGCTTCAATATAATCTATGTCCTAAAAACATAACAGTGCCATCAGTAACCAATATGATAAACAATCCCCGCATTCTCCTGTATATTAATGGATATATTATTTCTGCATTTCAGCGTTATTTCCGCAAACCAACATCTGCCATACTGTAACGTGCGGTTGAAACCAGCAAGCGCGCACAAGTTGGATTTGAATTGGATAACAAGGAGTACTACCGTGTTGTTGACGTCGTTTTAGTTTTCGCTTGTGTAAGTCGTGTGAATGGCTCACTGGGCCCTTGGCTCCGGCTTAGTTCTCGTTGTTTACTCATACAGGACTGTTGTTGGAACCCCCAGTTTGGAAGAACGCCGTCCACCAATGTCTTTACATTGCCCCACAGTTAATCCGCAAGTCTGACGGACTGTCAGAGTGTGAACTGTCGGCTTGCATGTTACAATACAGAGATTCGGGAATAACACGCGTCTAGGTCGTTTACATTCATCTCCCAAGTAAAGCAAACGCACATGCCCCCGTAACACACATTCCGGTGATTTTCATTCTTGCACCAGATGCCGAGGTGAAAAAGCGGAATATGTGGTAAACTTGTTTCAACCACGACAACCGAAGAAATCATTGTCTACAACTAGCGTTCGTGTGTTATGTGTGAAATGAGTGTTAAAACGTTAAATAAGCCGCGTGGTTGTTCACGTGTTCACGTTTACCGTTTGGCTAAATTAGCTCGTGGGGAACGTTCTGGAAGCAACTGTAAAATGCTGACAGCTACTGTCGTTCAGAATTCTCAGACGAATCCCCCCGTTCTGCAACACTATCTAAGTGAGTAACTGTTACGAGGTCAAGTAAAGAATGTGGATGAAAATTCTCTTGGACCAATCCCGTGTTCTGTAGACATTGGTGAAGAAGCTTTGCCTGCAAATGCAAGGTCCGCGGGTTACGTTCTGCAGTCTCCAACTTCGGCGGTCACTCCAGTGGTGATCATAGGGAACCCTTCTATGGTACAGGATGCAGGGAGGTAATCATGTCATTAAACAATATTATCCTAATCGTTTTAGACAATCATGTAATCGGTACTAATAAGGAGGTGAGGAAATCCAAGGAAATATTTCGCTCCATCGCTGTTGAAGCTCAGTTGTCTTTGAAATCCGTCGGCATTAGGCTCTGTTACTCGAGGAAAATAATGCACGAGTTTCCATTGGAGTGTGCTTCTACGTCCATCGAGGGTGGGGAGTATGTTCACTTCAGTTTGAATGATTGCATAAGTCATGCTGTACATGGATGATTGCCGGACGACTTGGAAGTCCTCCGGCTTCAACTGTACGTCGACTGCCTCACCCTTTTCAACAGTTCATGCTTACAATTGTGGTCCATACTGGGAAGATTGACAGCCCCTTCAGCACTTGTGCTTGTTGTGGGATTATTCTGTAGTTTATCCTAACCTCTGAACGTCGACGGATATCCTGATAGTTTAATCGAGGACTTGTTGATTCAATTGAAGGATGGTTTATTGCTGTCAACGTATAACCGTCATTTTCAGGTGGTTTTGGATTGCATAATTGGTGACTCACCTGCCAGAGCTTTCATTCGTCACATTAAAAGCGATACCGGTTATTGCGGTTGCGAAAAATGTACGGCAAAAGGAGTGTACGCTAACCGGAAAATGGTGTGCCCATCAAGCAGATATCGCTTACGGACGGACATCGATTTCAGGACCCGACGCCAACAAGAACATGATGTTTGTCAGTTTCCTTTTGAGAGATTGCACGTACGCATAATAACCTGCTTCCCCTTAGATTACATACAGGGTTTTCAAAATGTTACGTTTAGTGTGAGAAGTATCTAGCTCCACCACTAGTCCGCCAGCGGCACGTACAAACGCAACATGTACAAATGAAATCGTGGAAGAAATCGAAGAGTTGAAAAGTAGGTCTTCATAAACAATAGTAACCTTATTTACCAGGCGTAATGGAAAACCTTGTCATACAAAACGTAAGATTACGTGGGGAATTGCACGCCCTACGGTTGAAGGTAAATGCTTTGCGATTCCAACAACCTGCTGCCAGCCGATCAACAACCCAGCTGTTTCCGGTGCGCTGCCTGATGCAAACCGTAATGGACATGCAACTTTTCAACGTAAAGTTGGAAGATGTTGCATTATAAAAGTACTTGGTATGTTCCATTGTTATAATTCATAGTACTGAAGCAACCTTTCCCAATAGTGTTGGTGGCACATCAACGGGTGAATGCACCCGTAATGTTATGATAACGCTGATGACTGGTGATGTTGCGAATAATATCCACCGGAGAGAAACAAACAACCGAGCATCAATTGCCTGTATACAGTTGGCTACAGCCATTATCGGTATGCAGAATCAAGACCAACCTTCACTTTTCCAATGGAGAATCCGTCATAAAGAAGGGGTAGCCCGGTGTATCGCACGTAGACGTTAAGGGACGATTCAAAGATGGATCCAGAAAGCTAGTTTGATAACAGTAAAACAAACAAACAACATTAAGGATGCTTCAACACTCGCATCCTGAAGGGTTACGACTGAACGTGATGACAGCATTAATGGTGTATCTATCGCTTTTGGTATAAACTGAACACATTCATGTGCTTATCATTTTTCAGGAGCAGTCGAACAACTTGTTTTACGTAATGTGCGTGAATGTTTTTGTATAAGACACCAGTAACGGGCGATAAAAGACTTCACACCAGATGCAATCATAGGTTAATCTTTCATTTATCGATATAACTGTTCAAATGAGTTACTGCTGTATCTCGCTAATTCGCTCATATTTCCACCTCAGAAGCGTCCCATAAACTTGTTTTATTGTAGGAAATGTATATTACACAAGTTCACCGGGATTCTTCATGTTAGTCCAGATGTATTTACCAAAATAACTGTAAGTTCTATTCAACATTGATCAGATGTGTTATTATTGTCTTGCTTGTTACCTGAGATATTCCACTTCCAATGCATTTTAAAATCTTCATTTATTGCAGGTATCAAAGCATGAAAGGAACATTAAGCTCATGCAGATATTGCCGAAGAAAAGGCATCAATGTGAGGATATTCATTGAAACATGTTGGACCAGTTTGTAACTGCCGTCAGTCTGTTTTGTACTCACTGTAAAAATTATCTTACTACAGTGGTCTTCTCATTCATTCCAAGATTTATTAATGTCGTTGCTCAGTTGTTGAAGGCAGACGGTAGGTTTAATCGTGGTTGGGTATATTAGATACTCAATATGTAGGTGGCGTGTGATTAAATCGTATTATAACGCTGCGCGCAATTTTTCTCTCGACCGTTCCCTGAGTGTTCCCAAAGTGTCTACTTAGAAACTCAGGGATCACTTGAGGAACGCTCAGGAAACACTCTAGGGACGGTTATACTACTGGGGACGACAGTATTTTAGGGTATAATCTCTATTCAAAGGAATAGATGCCAAATGGTTATTTCAAAATGCAGTCGCTGAATAACTCACTATAGACAATCCCGATCTAAGTGGGAAAGGAGCACCAAGAAGACGAGACGCGCCCACCAAAAGTGTATTGCTGAGTAGAATTACTTCAAACAAGCGACGTTCACTATGTACAAGGAAAAGTGGTGCACACTGTATGTAAACATAAAGCGAATTAGGAAGTGTGTGCAACACCCTATGGTATACTTTTAATAAACGATTTCGACGATTTTGGTGAGTAGTTCGCGGATTCAATGACAGAAGATCAAATCACCTCGATCCATTTTATTTGCCAGTTCCAGTATCCATCCCACATTGGTTGATCTGAAATACTGTTTTTCTCAACGCGGTTTGGCGCCGCTTTTGTGGAGTTACAGCGTGTAATAAGAATGGAGCAAAATTATGGAACCAGCAGAATGTTAAGTCGACGGGATCCCACAACGCTGTACAATGATCTCCAGAGACGAACTTAACACCGCCAGGCAGAAGGTCGTTTAAATGTGTGATAACTTCATAAGAGAAAAAATCGCTGCCAATTAAATTCCTGGGGCAGATTTTCCCTGACTTTTTTACGAAACCGTCGGTCGTCATAAATTATTGCATAAAACGGTTGATTTTTGCCACATTTGCTGAATAAAAAATGTATTAGAGTCAAGCCATCGCGGAGTCAAAGACTCCGATGAATTAGGATCAAGAATTCCAAGAAGTTCTTAAGCCCCTAACCAGTTTGTCAGCCGCGTTTTCATCACCTCCAACTACGAACACGCCCTTTCTCAAATCGGTGTGCATAAATTGATTAGCATACACAGACAGCGGTCTAAAAAGAACCGTACTGCGTAAAAAGCTATTTTTCCGCATAGGGCAGCTGCCGTTGTTAATTTTGACGCTGAGGCACTCCTTTATTCAGTCATCTCTCGGTCGTTGGTAAATTATAGGTCACATCAAATCCAGATAATGAAGTCACCTTTCAGGTCGATTTTGGCGGATTTTTCTCCGTTGAGCTCACTGTGAATCAAGAATGTATGGGCAAAGTCTGTATCGACCCTTTTTGTTTATTGCTGACAGTGTTAAAGTTCCGCAAGGCATTTGTGCCCTTCTTGTTGCGTACCTTCGTTTGCGTATAAATATTTGTTTGAATTCTTGCGGATGAGGAGAGTATCCAGCGCACTCGGTTGTACAACTCATGCCGCGCGCACTTCTGACGTTCCGATACATTAGTGTTCTGTTCTATTGCTCGCCCTTTCGCATATCGATTCCATGTATCGACAGTACATCTCTTATTAACTCATCATTCTTGATCCGCTCGCCTGATTCTACAGGTCTTCATTCAGGATTTATTCCGTTGAAGAACTTCAATGGCCAATTTAGTGGAAACAACACGGAATCAGTTTCAGAGGTTGCTGGGCGGCACTCTCAGTTTGCCGGAACACGAAATATTAGAAATCGTTTAAGTGCAATTTAGCACTGACATAATAGTCAGCACACTGTACAGATGCTCCTGGTTTGCCGCTTATTCCAACTATCTTGCCGTTTATCTTGTCTGTTTACACTAATGACGTTGTTTGTTTGCATGTCTCCACCGCCTTGTTTGTTCGGCCGTCCAAGGTCACAACAATAATTTCCGGTCACCTGCTATCTGGGTGGTCGTGCTGTGCCTTCCGTCGTGCTTCGCTGAAAACTCACTTTCCTAGTCTGCTTGCAATAAACGTCGTTGTCCAGTATTCGGTGAAATTAATGTGGAAAACACACACAATTAGGCGCACTTAGAAGCGTTCTATTATTCCACAACTTCAGAAACAACAACAACAAATGCCAACCAGTTCGGTCATCTCCTCCAAGGCACGTGGTCTATGAAATTGTCCACTGAATATGACCACGGCGGCTGAAATGGTTTGGCGGGATTCCGAGGTTTTAACCCTCAGCCCTAATCTCTCTCTGAAATCGGTGAATTTCTTTTGAGAATTGATTTGCCGAACACGGGGTTAACACACAGAGATGGTAACAAGCTAATATCCTTCGTTGCAAGTTCTCCAGTAGGACCATCCTATACGCGCTCCAGCAGTGAAAACTACGTCTGGTAACACTTGAAACGTAGCAGCCTGGGAGACCGTGCTTAAGTTTTGTATGCGGAACATGTGATCTTGACCCTGAGCGCGGGTAGATACAACTTTGGTTCAACTTTCCTCGTCGCAACTGTTTACTCAGATTTTCGCTACTTTGGTGCCTGTGCATCAAAAGCTCACATACGGTTACTGTTATTTAGAGTCGGATAACGTACTATTCATTACATATTGTACTACCTGGGTTCTGTACTACCTGTTTTTCTCTCTATCCTGTCTTTTTTGGAATTACCGAAAACCAACTGTTTTATTTTATACGTTGCTTATTGCTGTCGACAGTAACTCGCTTTAGATATAGAAGTGCTGCGACTCAGCAGACGGCGACCGAGGCAACGAGCTTCTGCGGCCTCCACAAATGCAAACTGTCCGTACAAAACGGTCTGCAGTGCTGTGAGTGCCAGCAGTGGTATTCCTTCAAATGTTCTGGCCTCAACAAAGACCAATGCAAGCAGCTAACCTCTTTATTTTCCAATTTTATCCGAATGAGTTGCAGGTTTGACGACGACAAAGGTGCATCTTTGGTTCTGAGTGGTGACGCGCGCATCACGAAAGTGGGGTGACGCAGAAGGCCTGCGTCTGCAAATGCGGGGTTCTTCTCAACCCCGTTGCTTCCTTTATTTCTTCCGTGGGAAGTAGAATGGACCAGTGCTTAGAGACTCCATCTGAAGTGAAGTTGGGACTATAGTCAGTGAATGAGTGTATAGCGCTTTTGTACCGTGTTGTTGCAAGAATGCAGTTACCCCGTCAGTTGTTCATATAGAGGAGGCTGAGATAGAAGTGGGAGGGAAGACGCTAAGAAGAAGGAAAGTTACTTGATGAGTCCCCTTACCCGCAACATTTCCAACCAAACTTGTTGACTCAATCTTGGTATCTTCGTTCTCCCTGGACGCCACAAGCGTCGCACTCGCAAACAGGCTGCGCAGCAAGAGAACCAAACAGTCACTCGGCATGTTTAGTAATCATGCCAGCCTTGCTCAGCCGCAAGACAGTTATGGAAAAAACAGTGGCTTTGAAGTCTTCCAACGCCAGTCTAAAAGGCATGTCTTTCAATCTCTGTCGGCAAGAGAGGGAAAGACGCGAGCATGAACCCAAAATCAAGTCGCAAATCATGTCAGACTGGAAACTACAACTGGAAACTAAGATTGTAGCTTCTGCTCCTCAAATGTCTACTCAGGTTTTTTTCTGTAGTGGAAAGTGGAAACAGCTTTTCTGTATTGTACCACTCGCCCTGAAAAGAAACCTAATCAGGTGTTTGACGGACAGGGCTGTCAGAATTTGCACGGATGATACTATAGCCGAAGAATTGGCTTTCATACGTACAGTATTCATACAAAACGGCTACCCGGAAAGGTTTTTAAACAGAGCTATGCAACAACAGAATGAAAGGGATGGGCTGTATCAAGCGGGAAAGAAAACTATACACATCGTGTTACCCTTCAAGGGTGACACATTAGCTAAAACTATCA
>JTDE01004203.1:54181-65743 GCA_014338405.1 Paragonimus skrjabini miyazakii
TGCTAGAGATGAATTACTTCAGAGTGGAATGAAGAGTCTGGCCTCCCTAGGTTTTCCACATATCCCCTTGATGGGCGACTTTTATCTTTGGACACACATTCGCCAGCCTTTTCGTACATTGGGCCTGTGGAGGCCATGCCAGTGCGCTTCTCTGATGTTGTTAAAGCTTCTAGCTTTATTGAACATATCGGACTTCACGCGCTTGCAGGGTGGTTAGACACCTTCGCGTTCGGACTACATTCTTATCAACGAAGTATTCGCACCAATAGGCTTGAGCGACCACGCAGTCCTTTTATCTGATTTCTTCTTTAGCACCAATCTTATCAGCGCAGTTACCAAGAACCGTAGAAACTTCCGTAAAATACATGTTAATCTGTTGCTTTCCCACGTGGCCTCGCAAACATGGGATAGCTACATTTGGTTTGCCTCAGTTGGTGAATTATGTAAAAAAAGCAACTGCCGTCCTGTTTGCAGTCGTTAATGAATATACACCATTGGCAGCCACGAGGTGCAACAAGCAGTCATGCCAATTACCTTACCGTACCTTACAATTCATCCTGGAAAACAGCATGCATCGGTAAGCTCTCGGTTATCCGGACTAGAAAACCGGAAATAGTATACACTCATCCATCATCAACAGCTGTTCACCAGACATTGCGTCGCCAATTTGAACAGCCTATTTCGGTTTGCACCGACATCCCAAAAAGCAGAAGGGGGGTAACCTCAGTTTCCCACAAACCTCGATGTTAAATCCGCCTGTGATTTCACGAAGCTTTACAGAAGTATTTTTGCTCACGCGTTGTCCCATAGGTCTCCTCCGCCACCGAATTATGGATAGACTCCGGCGCCTCAAAGATTCCTCTCTTGGTTCAAAAGGCGTTTCCCCGATGACCCTAAGAAAGGCGGTTGATCAGATTACCGACTCCCTTAGCTCACCGCTCACCCAGTCTATTTCCAATTGAACGCTACCCAGTATTTGGAAGTTAGTGATTATCACCCTTTTCTTCAAAGGCGGTAAACGAAATCCTCCTAGTGATTATCACCCAGTAGCCTTGCTCTCAAATGACCCCAACGTGCTAAAAACACTTGTGCATGAGTCACTTTGTAGCCATCTTTCATCACGTAGCTTCTTCTATAAGGCGCAGCATGGCCTTCGAAAAAGACGATCATGTACCACACTTTTGCTGGCCACTGACGAGTGGACGACTGCAGTTGACCAAGGTAGCAGGGTAGACGTCGTGTACCTACATGTCATCAAGGCGTCGCATCTCGTGAAACAGGCTATTCTGCTTAGTAAAATACAACGCCAGGGAGTGCAAGGTGATATCCTTCGATGGTATCTGGGAAGTCTCTCATTCCCCGAAACATCGTTCTGCTTGCCTTGCAAAGGCCTAAAATCTTACTACTTTGAATAACCTTCGAAGGTGGACCGGATGTGTGATTTGTCGCCTTTAACGAGCGTTCACGACCTTCCGGTACCATTTTTGCCTCTCATCTACATGCTCGCGCTTTGATTGAGTTCTTGCTGCATTCTCTGCATTTATGCTTGGTCCACCTTTTGATTATGCTTTCGTATTGGTCACAAACCCTGTGGGTAAGGATGAGTTTGTGATCATGTTGGTTCCTAACTGGACTCTCCGTTTGAAGGCCAGTCTTTGCCATGTCTTCATGCGGTAGTTTGGATGGTCGGGTTGACTGAGAAGTTCCGAGTTAATCGTGTATACTCCGTTGTCCGTTGTTCGTTGACCTTGTCTGTTGTTCCCTCGTCTGCCCTTGTCGGTATCCGCCATTTTGCTATTTGTAATAGTGAACTCTCGCGCCAATGGATTGTAGAAGTAGTTACACCGGAAGACTACAGTCTTACGTCATCAATCGGCAGCATAGAGTGCGCGTAAACCGCGTTTTCTAGCCGCCGCATAGGCCACAGCGGTGTTTTCCAAGGTCTTGTTCTTCGATTGTTGTTACCTCTCATTTTTGTATGTGTTCGTCCTATTTCATCCGCTTATCCCTTGTTGCTTTTCGCAGGTGATGTCAAGGTTTCGCGCACCATGAGCAACCCTGACGATGGAGCCGTTCTGCAGAATGACCTCAATGGTTTGTACGACTGACACCATTTAAATAAACTTGCTTCCAATGCTGGAAAGTGCAAAATTAGTCACATCTGCCACTTGACAAATGCTTTCTACAGTCTTTGCGGCAAACCTCTTTTGGTAATCGTAGCTCAGAATGACTTCAGCACGTTGGTTTGTCACACCCTCTTGTTGAGAAAAGACAATTTTCTTCACAACTTCTCCTTATTCACTAAAAAATGTTTTTTTTCATTTCTGAGAATTTGAATGCCCACCAGCAACCTCAAAAATGCGAGAATTCCCGCTCGCCTCTGATTGGTACGTTCAGCGGCCTAGGCCCAAGAGCGCTCAAAACCTCTAAATATGGCTGTTGTACACTACTGTTTTGCCTTCGGCCTGATAAGCAAATATAATTCGTTTGAAGATCGTCTTCTTCCTTACTTGCTGGGAGGTTCTAAGTTGCGAGAGTTGGATTCCGACACTTGCACTTTGGTTTTCGTGCCGTTTAGCGATATCGCTGTGTTCGTTCCTGATAGAGATATTGCTCGTGGTCTTTGCGTTTGTTCTTGCTCTCCTCTGCCCGCGGGTCATTCGAGTTTGCCCAATGTAGATGCGAATGGGGAGAGCGCAAACAATGCCTTGGAGTTACTCAAGAGCCTATTTTGTCAGTCTGATTTCACATGTTTTAAGCCTCTACATGGTAGTTTCACGCGTCCGCAGTTAGCGAATAAAACTGTGGTCTGGTCACCTTTTCTGCAAAAGGACAAAATGCTTCTTACCAAAATGCAACGACCTGTCACCAAGGCCATTCGGGGCCTCCCATAAAAATTTCATGAAGCCAGGCAATTTTAAATTTGTACCTTCCAGTCCTTTGCCAGCTTAAAGGGGACTTCTTCGTTTATCTTTCACTTTCTACTTCTGCAAGCCATCCATGCAGCTCCATGTTAAGCATGGCAGTTCGCTGAGGGACCACGCTGTCAACATAGCGGTTAAACAGCTGGCTACAGTATCGACAGGACTTCTCAATGCGAGTTTGTAAGGTGCGGAATGCCCTTACCGACTATGTGATTTACGGTGATTCCATTTCTTTAATTCTGATGTCGCGTTTGTTTTTCGTGCTTCAGGTACGACTACCACTTTGAGATTCTGGGCCCGGAAATACGGAATCGTTAGAAGCGCCGCTTTCTACCTCCGCCACCAATCCATGGATCCCTTGGTGTGAGATATCTTTCCGGAGGGTTACTCTAAAGAACGGTTCGGGCGAAGATTCCGATGGATTTTACTCCGTTGCACGTTATTTGGTAGGCGCCATGATCACACATTGAGATGGAGAATTTCTCCTCTGCACCATTAGACCATTGGCCACCTTCACAGACTCACTGACTGAAGAAAGCGGGTAGTCCCTTGTTCAAGCTGACTCCTCTGGGAAACTGAACTAAATTTTTGTGACTGATACGCAAACGCAAGGCTGAGACCCTGCGATTCCCATTGTTCCTATTATCAGCTGCGCCGTACAAAATGAGGTCTCCATGGGCCTGTCGATTCAGACAGTATGTAGCGGCTACAACTGCGTATCTGGTTTAGTCCGTATTTTTAAGTTGCATGGTCGATTTAGGGTGGTTTCGTTATATTTGTCAAAATTTAGGCGATATGTTTATGGAGTAAAGCAAGCTTCGTGAGTTATTCGGACTCAGGGAATGTAGTTTATCCTTCAAAAATCGGCTGTTTACCGCTAACATGAAATGAGTTGTTGCTTGACGACACTGACAATGCATTTCCTCTCCTTCGGGTATTCCAGACCTCTTGGCTAGGGACTGGAAAACACTTAACGTCTTCGACTGAGGATGTTATCCAATATGGTGAAGTGTGCTACTGTATTTGACATGCGTTCTCAACGAGTATTATACAGCCTCGAGGCTGGTATTGCAAATCGCCCAAATTCAATCAGTTTGTCTATTTTGGTATACTGTGGCCTTCCGTAGACTTAAAAGACAGTCGGCAAAATGGTTGTACACCGTTCTTGGGGATTACAGAAAATACTAACAGCTGAGTGAGCTCACGAATTCAATAAGGTCTCTGGTAAGTGGGAAACCAATGACACTTCAAAGCGGCCCGCAGAATGTCATCATCCTCCAACGGAAGGTCGTTACGGTGATCGACAAATGTGAAAAAGCAATTTGCCCGAGGGAGGCAGGAGGTCATGACTTCTGGGGTTTCCTATTGTGAGCTTTCTGATTGCTATCAACCACTAGGGTAGGGAATTCCTCTATTAATTCTGCTTTAAAGACGTTTAGAAAACAAACCACTGCTCAGTCCTGAAAAGTTTGGCGGATAGAGAACAAGAATTTCAACACAAGACTCACATAAGTACTGTCGCAGATCAGTAACCATTTTGTAGTTACTCGCGTTCAGAGTTAAGTGCATCTGTAGCAGCACACCGTTGTGTAGTCAAGGTCATATGTCTGGACCGACTTACTGTGACATCTGACCTTGATGTCATGCCCCCACATACACCGCTGAGCGACCCTTACGCGTATGCAACCGCGGTGACTTTGACCGACTCACAGTTTTGTCAACACCACTGTAGTCGTTGTCACGTGCACACACGCATACGCACATACGCATACATACACAGCAGCACACACATTAAACCTCATCTCGGACATTAGCCCATGGCACGTGATTCAACCCAGTGTCCTCACCGGAGCTGACAAGACAAAGAGACTGTACACAATATGTGAACACAACTCGTCCGGGTCTTTCGCACGCCAGTGAACAGGACACAGCTACGTCGCGCCGTGGACTATACAGTGTTTCCATCCTGCAGATCCTTACTCTGACATCTATAGGATTCCACCCAACACTCCGCTAACACATCCACGGATTTTATCTCTGTATTTTCTCCAAACCCTTGCTGTAAGTGCACCTGTTATATTCGTTTATTATTTACAATACACTTTGGTTGCATATCCTTCTGATATTATTTAGATGTTTGGTTTCACCGATACTATTTACAACGTATTGTAATTGGCTAGCGAACATCTAAATATCTTTCCCCAGTTCGATGTACGCGACTGAGCAGTCACAGTCAAACAGTGGTGTATATGCGTTCCACAGAATGTTTGAAAGCCAAGTCTGTCTCTACTGGCAGATCTCTTTGTCATCTAACATCCCTTATTGCCGACTACCTGGTGATTGAAGGCAGACAAACAGCCAAATGCCCAGATCAATTCTAACTCTATTTTCAAAATATCTGACGTACTTCGTGCGCTACGCATCACGAATTGATTTTTTAGCCTCATCTGGATGAGGTGCGCAGTTGTTGTCATAGAGAATGCTACTCCAGCCGTCTGACCAACATTTAGTACGATTAAGACCCATCTATAGTGGACTTGGATCACAATCGTCAGCATAAATAACGGCAGTACTGAAAATACGGTCGGTGAGGTAATTTATATACATAAATATATGAGACATAACACAGGACAAAACATGCATCCTTGGAGGATCAAACTGCTGTGGAGATCCGGGAAGTAAAGGACAGTTTTCACCAGATATCGCTCTCAAAGTTCTGCTGTCGAGGAAGGAGTTGATCCAATTCAGGATCTCTCTTTGGATGACATACTTCCAGTTTATCTGAGGGAGGGCCGTGTGGAACGCATCCGAAGGTTTTGGCGAAATGAAAGAAGATACGTGACAGAAGATATATGTTTCCATCGCGTCAATACTGCATGGAAGTATCAAGTTACCACCTCCCTTGTCACCACAGACTCCTTCTGTGTGTCTTGTTTCACTTCAAATATATCGTCTGACTTTCAATTCACCGCCAAAAAGGGAGGTAAATTCCAACGGTTAACCAATTCACGACTCATGCGACGGACCACGATGCCTTCTATGAGTTTCACTTCTCTAGAGTCGGTTGACGTCAGTTTCTCGTGTAGTTACTTCTACAGAAAGCTCCGTACGCAACTCCTGGCCAACCCACCTTACCATCTCACACACTGTGGTAGTTAAAGTCACTGAACAACTTATGAGTATGGCAGAATACAGGTCGAGCAGGCAAAATATCACGAACGTCACCCGTGGATTGTTCTGGGAACTCAATTCAGTAGGCTTGCACAGTGTCGTTTTCTCGAGGGTGGATGCGGTTTCAAACGGAAAAATTGGTACATTTGTGAAAGGCGGTCGATTCAAATTTGAAGATGAGCTTCTGTTCTTGTTTTGCTAGCTTTCGCCTGTAAATGTCTCGCATTTGGTTATTAAAGTGTGTAAGCATCTTAAAAACAAATTGCCGTTATTCGCAAGTTACCTTCGGTTATCTGATTATAACTTAGGTTAGTTAAACCAGACAAACATCTAGCCGATAATATGCCTCGAGTCTCTTACCCTTGCCTCATTAAGCAGTGTGGCAAAAAGGTGGTGGCTGGGGTTCAATGTGGCATATGCGATAGATGGTATCATCAACCGTGTGCATGCATAAGCACAGAGCTATATAAACTGCATGGAAAATGTTATGATATGTGCTATATATGTGTAGAATGCAGGACCAGAAAATAGTCGTCTAGTCTTTCGGACAGAGCGGACTTCCTAGTAAGTGTTTCACGCAGCTCGAATTCCAGTACCATTTCCTCGATCCATCCTATTAAAATACCACCCGGTTATCCTTAAAACTCTGGCCAAATTGCTGGCGTCGCCTTTTGCCCAACTGTTCAACCTCACATTAGATACAGAGGCGGTTGTGCGGGACTAGAAGCAGGCCACTATAATTTACATCTTCAAATATGGCAACCGATCACAGGTCGGAAATTACAGACCAGTGTTTTCGTCAGCAAAATTTCTGAACGCCTATGACGAGACAGAATCTGCAGATCTATCCGTGAGGAGAAATTTACCAAAGCTCATCAACATGGACTTCTAAAAGGTAGAAATTATATAACCAGTCTGCTGACGTTTCCAGAAACGGTCACGGGGAAGCTGGATAGAAGGGAAGTGGTCGAGGCTTGCTACCTTGATTGACAGAAAGCCTTCAATTCTATCAACCACAGGCTGTTGGGATGGAAGCTACGAGAGGTTGAAATATCCCCTAAAATCTGCAGGTGGATCTAGTCGGAAGGTCGTGTAGAATGACAGTATGACGAGTATGGTCATACAAAGGTTCTCCGTTAGATGAAGTACATAAGGGTCAATCCTCGCCCCTCTACTCTTCCTGGTATACATGAATGACCTGGCCGACAACCTGGTCAGCTCATGTTACTTGCATCCAGATGATATAAAGCTGGTGAGAAATGCGTCGGACTCGAACATCCTCCGGGAGAACATTCCAAAGATCTGCGAGTGAACATTCAGGTGGGAGTTCTCACTGAATTTTCTAAAAATTCATATACTAGCTAATGCTTCATAGTCGACCCTCAGGTACATAAGGAACGCACATGTACAGACAGTCAAACTAGCAACAATAAAGCAAACGAGAGACCTAAGTATCCAGGTTACTAGCACGGTTGCTCCATCTGCTCAGTGTGCCGCAGATTTGACAACAGCACGGTGGGCGTTGCATCGACTAAAATCCGTGATGGCAAACCCATGTCCAGCAGTGTTCATCCCATTGTACTTGACCATAATTCACTCCCGGTTGGAATGTTGTGCCAAAGCTTAGTGACCGTACCCCAGATAGAACACGGTTGCCCTTGAAAAAGTACAGAAGCTCGCCACACGTATGGTATGGGGTATGATTGGTCTAAGCTGCCAAGGTTGTCCAAGCTCGTTGAACTTATTCTCGCTCTAAAGCCGGTGGGTAAGACGAGGACTTATTGAAGTGTACAAGATTATCCACTACACAGGCACAAGTCCCCTAGCATGTTGGTTTGTGGTACGTCAGGATAGAGATTTAAGAGGTTATTGGTTCATGATCAAGAAAACAAGATCATGATTGGCGGTTCGATTCGATTTTTTCACCGACCGCGAGGTCAGCCCATGCAACACATTGCTTGCAAGAATTGTTGAAGTCTCCAACGTAGAAATACTCAAAAAACAGCTGGACGAATTTTGGGGCAACTGTTTTTCTACTCTGTACTGATCGCAAGATGATCTACTTTTGCTTCAGGGCAACAAGGATTTGTCATCATTTTTCTTTTATCCCCACAGTTGTACCAATTCTGAACGCATCCGCATCAACAGAAACCACAGTCTGATCAATCTGTGGATCACAACAGTCAAGCATTTAATGCTTGACTGGGGTGTGTCAACAGGCGCAGGCCCAATCGCCGTGCCACTCGGGCTAAGTGATCAAGCAGTCGTCTTATTTGACTTTATTTGTGGTACGAATCTGGTCAGCTCAACGACGAGCAATCGCAGGAACTTCCGGGAAATGGACGTGGGGAAATTTCCTGGCTACTTGGAAATTCGATCATGGGCGAACTACACCCCACTACACTCTGTAGATGATCTCTGTGAGGAGCTTACTGCCATCGTTTCTGCAGCCGTAGGTGATTCTACACCACTATCGGGCTCCAAGCGGAATAAGCCTCCAAGTCAACTACGCTCTAGTACACTTGAACTCATTATGAAGACGCGGTATGCCTGGACGTGCTATCGATTATCGTGATCCGAAGCTGCCCAAAAAATATACGCTGCCCCAAGAAATCGGTGTACATCGCCAATTCGCCACGACCGTCTTCATTACCAACAACGTCTTACAGAACGCTTTATCGCTGAATCAAATAGCCTGTTTTGATTCGTAGCATCAACTCGCAGGGCGAAAGCTGGAGTTTCACAACTCTTAGGCCCATCAGGCCTTGCTAGCTCTGATACTGAGACCGCTGATGTCCTTGCTGAGTTTTACAGCAATGTTTTTGCACAGTTACCATTAGTTCCTCAGTTCATCTTGACACTGAAATCGATGGCATTTACACTGTGGATACTTCCTCCATAGCAGTATTGGCTGAACTCAGGTGCTTTAGGGACAACTCTCCTGGCCTCGACGGTATACTACCCAAGACCTTGCGAGAAGCGGTGGAACAGCTTGCTGACCCACTCAGCCAACTGCTTACGCAATCTGTCTCCCAGGGAACAGTACCCAGCAACTGGAAACTCGCAAGCATTACACTCGTTTTCAAGAGTGGTAGGCGAAATTGCCCCAGTGACTACAGACCAATTGCATTGCTGTCAAGCGTTTCACAGATTTTACAGGCGCTTGTATACGACTCGCTTTATAAGTATCTCACATCTCATGAGTTCTTCTCCAATGCGCAACGCGGATTTCGCAAGGGTCGTTCGTGTACCACAAATCTACTGATAGCCACCGACCAGTGGACGAAGGCAGTTGATCAGGTTAATGGAATGGACGTCGTATATCTCGACTTTGCTAAGGCATTCGACCGCGTGGATCGTTCTGTTTTGGTCGGCAAGCTTTCCCATTATGGGATGCGAGGAAATCTTCTCCAGTGGCTTGTGTCCTATCCTGCTAACCGTCCGTACAGGATGCGCGTTAATGGTGTTTTCTCTACATGCAGGCCTAGCCTCTGTGGAGTACCCCAGGGTTCAATTCGTGGCCCGATGCTATTTTTGTATTCATCGGCGATCTCCCACTCTCAGTCACATCTCCGTTTGCTGCTTTTTGCGGACGACGTCGAAATTTGGCGAGCCGTCAACACAACCGATGATTCTATCACCCTGCAGATAGACCTCAATATTCTTCTCAAGTGGTCTCGAGCGAACCGACTCGAAGTTAATGCTGGTAAGTGCAAAGTTATGCAGATTTGTGGGTCTTTGAAAAACACTTATTACCTGGACGGATATCCGATTGAGACGGTTCTTATTGAGAAGGACCTAAGATGCACTGTTTCGCACACTCTCTCGAGCCCAGCGAACGCTGAAACAAATGCAAAAATGGCTAACAACACACTGGCGTTATCGAAACGCCTCTTCGGCCAGTTCAACTCTAATTGCTTTTAGCTTCCTTATAACAGCTTCGTTCGACCGCATCTGGAGAATGGAACCTTAATCTGGCCACCGCATCTCCTAAAGAAAAAGTTACTCCTGAAGACGGTACAATGACGAGCGACTAAGTCAGTCAGGGGCCTGAGAGCTAGACCATATGAGGAAAGGCTTAAATCTTTGAACATGTACTCCTTAGAGTACCGTCAACATTGAGGTGACATGGTATAAACCTTTTTGATTATGCAGTCCCCAGAACATTATTGTCACCTGATGCTCAACAAGGGGAGTAACGTGACACTGAGGGGCCAACCTCTAAAACTAGAGGTCCAAAATAGCAGATTTGAATGCAGACAGCTTTTTCCCATTGCAAGGCTTGGAATGCTCTAGCAGACCATGTTGGTTCTGTCAGCTCTGTAGAAATTATCAAGGCTCGACTTGAACAACAGCTATCGCAAAAGTCCACATACTGCACCTCTTTTCCCCTTTTCAAACTGTAGCGTTTTGTACAGCATTTTATACGGCATAGTTCTCATTGTTTCCCACATTTTTCACCTTCTTCAAATTCACATGTACATTCGTTTAAATCATGTGAGTTGAGTTAAGTAACAAAAAAAATTGCACTTCCAAGGTCGCGAGCCCTGTGTTCTCTCTCTGCGTTCAGTGTCGCGGATGTACAGATTTTTGGGAGAGTTAATGGCTACCGGAATCCGCATTTATTTCAGAACATTTCCAAATTCATCTGTCGTTGGGATTATCTTCGTTGTGACCTCTCAAGTTAACTGGGAACCATACGGCAGATTGCATCGATTGGATACCCCACTCGGTGTGATGGAACCCCAAACGAGGCACCTTCACGGACTACTGTGAGTCAGGTGTTTCTTATAATTACTTTTAGATCTCGTATTCGCACCTGAATTGTATATAGCGTTTGGATATAATACAAGAGTGACGAAGAGAACTAACATTCTACGCATCGAGTTACAGACTCATAAAAAGCTCCCGCATCCTAATTCCGCCTACAACCCACTGAATCCATTGAACATCCTGGTTTTAAAATTGAAATTGAACAAAACAAAACAGCTACAAAGCCCATTGTACTACTATATAGTTACGTGCACACCCCATTAAGTTCTCAGTAATGGTGGCAATTGTGTAGTTCGCCGGTATGGTGTTTCAAGGCCGAAACGAGTTGGAAACGGCCATTTAGGCGCGAAAAGATATTTTTCAAATTTTTCATGAAATATTAAAATGCATATTACGGGACAAATATATAGATGTCTCCGAGTATACTAGTGGCGTTGCAAAGGGAAAAATCAAGCGTACCTAAAAATCGCCCATATTCGCACTTTTGTTAAAAAAAATGTGTCGCCATTTTTTTCGATAAAAGCATAATGTTGGCTTTCCTAATCGATTTTACGTTCTGAAACTGCTTCCACTGAAATTTTCGTGGTGGAATACATCCTTTCATCTTGCAGAAACGCTCAATTTCGTGTGGTTTTGGAGATATAATAGAATTTGTAATTTTCGATCACGTTGTGTTGCTGCGTGTAATCGGTAG
>JTDE01004204.1:24278-34726 GCA_014338405.1 Paragonimus skrjabini miyazakii
CCTGTACAACATTCTGGTATCTCCGCTTTTGACCACCAGGATATCGCTTACCTGATTTCAGCTGTCTGTACAGCATCTGCTTCGGAACACGGTCATCGTTCACCAGGTGAACGTGATCTAGCCAACGTAGCTGGTTCAACATCAGCATAGCTTTCATCCCGTCCATGTCCCCGCCGGCGGAGTACCGCAGTGTTCGGAATTATGTCAGACCACCAAATACACAAGGTACGTCCTGGACACTGCATGTGGAAGCGGCTCAGATTAAACACGTTCCGCTTATACAATGTCCAGGTATCACTACCGTACGGCAGTATAGATAGCACTATTGGGCGGCAGACACAGAACTTAGTGGACAACTTCAAGCTGTGGTTCATCCAAATACGTCTTTCAAGACGTCCGGAAACAACACTAGTCTTCACCACACGACCCCTCAATTCACGGCCCACGGAGACGTCTGTCGACAGATTGTTACTCAAGTAGCAGAAGTCCACGCAGCTGTCGACAATGTTTCTACTGATGCAAATTTGAGGTGCACGTGCATGAATAACACATCTGCCTGGAGAAGGCTGAAAGAAAGCAAATGTTTCGCCTGTGTTGATATCCAATCCAAACCTGGATGCTGCGGTCATGATGGCCGTGGCCAGTCGTTGTAGTCCAATCTTCACGTCATGTGAACAGCTGGCTGTCATCAGTAAACAGAAACATGCGCATCGTTGAGGTATGTAGTCGTCTGGGAGTACCAAAATATTGCATACTCAGCTGGAATACATTCGTCCGGTAGTCACTCTCAACGCCGTCCTTCCCAGAGTCCTGAATAGCAGCTGCTATTATGGCATTGAAACATTAACTGAATTGGGTTGGGGTTATCACACAACCCTGTTTCACACCAGTGCCAATTTCAAAATCCTCACAAATCGATCCGAATGGCTGTACCTTCGTATTCATGCAAACACGCAACATTCTAATCAAATTGACGAAATTTCCTGGACATTGAAACCTACCAAGCAACATCCACAACGTTTTGCGGTTCACGGAATCGAAGGTTCACGAAGAGAGGGATTCGCCGGGAATCCACATTGTTTCTCAGGAACATTGACCTCTGAAACATCTGCAGTTAGTCGATTCAGAATTATTCTTGCAAGCAGCTTGCCTTTCTGGCTAAGCAAACAAATATTTCCATAGCTGTCTAGGCATTGTCTGCTACCTTTATCTCTAAACAAAGGTACCGTCGGGTCATCCTGAACTCTCGTGGCATCTATTTCTCTCCCCAGATCGCGTGAACCAGCTGGAGCAAACCGTATTCCAACGCCGGTCTGCCGTTATTCCAGAGACAGAGCAAGTGAAGATTTGATGGCCTGTTACGACTGGCTGTTTATGGTCACTGTTAGCAGGACGGTTTGCTAGGCTACCAAAGTATATGCGCCAGACCTTTATAATGTCCTCTGGCTGAGTGCATGAGCAGCTGGTGTCCATCTCAATCAGTTCCTTGGTAGATCAAACGGATGGACCGAAAGTCGTCTCAAGCAAGTCGTAGAACTGATTGTGTTGTCGACAATCGGCATAGCCTTGCATCCGCTCACCTCGCCTTTTCCACCAGTCATCCTTGGTACCGTGAACTCGTTCGGCCAGTTGACGACGAGTATTCCGGATAGTCCCTCTTTTGCCTTCACTGACTCCATTGTGGAGGAGGCAAGCGTCGCATTCTTCTCTCATACCGAGCTGCATATAGCCTCGTTGTTATCGTCGAACCAGTCCGGACGTTTCTGGATTTGGTTACCGATAGTCTCGTTGCTTGATGCACACACCCCCGGCGGCAGTGGATATAGGAGCACCTTTCACACGAGCGTCAAATGCATGTTGAGAAGTAGCTCTCATCTCGGAATTCGACAATCGTTTGACATCAAATTTCTGCCGTTTTCCGGATGACCTACACTAAACAGACTTACAAACATAAGTAAACAGTCTGGTACTGGCCAGTCTGTGATCTGTGCTACATTCAGCGCCGCGCATTACTCGCGTGATACGCACTTCACGAATGTCGCGCTGCCGCACAATCACGTAATCAGGCAATTGATGATGACCGCCTCGTGTGTTAGTCTATGTCGTGAAGTCGCTCGCATCCAGATGGATTCGGGTGTTCGTGATAAACAACTCGTGAGTAACACACAGGTGGAGCGGACGATCACCGTTCCCGTTGACTGAACCAATGCCGTAGGGTCCGAGAACTCCCGGCCAAGCTACTGAGCCGCGCGCGACTGGAGCGTTCCAGTCACTCACTCACTGATGCCGACCGGATTGTGGTGGACAGTTGATAATAGAACTGGTCTTTTTTATCATCAGTGTGACACATGGTTGGACCATAAACACTAACACATGTGGCACACTTACCTTGACCGAGTTGCAGGCGTATCAACAGTATTCGAGGGCCGGTGCCGCGCGGTTCCCCTATCATCAAGCATTGGTGTGATCAGCGACTACGAAACAGACACCATGCTCCCGAGCACCATCTGCCGGGTAACCTATCTAGCAGAAAGTGCAACCAGCACCTGCTTCTGGTAGCTTACCTTGGTCTGTGAGCCTGGTTTCACTGAAGGCTTCTACGTCAATGCCACAGCAACAGTTCCATGGTGGTCAGTGCGGCCCGGCGTTCTGGCCGTCCTGTGGTATAGCATCGATCCAGCAGAGTGCGCACATTCCATGCTTCAACACAAAGGTTCTTGCGTCCCCGGGCGTGTCTCAGGTTGGTCTTCGGGTTACTGAGATCCGAGTGAGCATTGTCTACTCCAGGATTCGTGCTGGTGAGGTCATTAACGGAGAGGAATGAGGAGAGTTTGGTATCAGTATATTTTTCCCCACCCACCCTGCCGGAAACAGTAGACAGGGTGACCCGGATTATCTCGCGCGACAGCCTATGCAGCATGGTATTTGGTTCATACTGTTCTTGTATAGTTTATATGGGCTTTGGATAATGCCAGGACATCTAAAGCTAAACAGCAGAGCGATTGTGGCCCTCAACCAAAGCCCTTGGCTTAGAAGCCTGTACCGTCAGACAGTGGGCGATACACATATATGTACACAAATGCAACATCATCGACCACCAAAAAAATCCAAGTTGCAGTAGCTACGCCCATACCTCAGATCCACACCTGTGAAGTCAACGTGCTCACGTAAGACAAACATAGAACGTACAGCACAAGATGTCATATTGTAGAGACAAACAATTCACAGGCACACAAAGTCAGACTAGGCAAGAACAATCATCAAGCATAACCAAAACACAACGACGGCATTTGCATTTTGTGTGGCTGTTTCCCTTTGATCAATCTGGTATGGTTAAACCTGCAAGGACCGATGTCCAAGTCAGAATAACCCGTCGGATAAAAACAACGCACAAGTCTGACCAACACGCCAAGGCAGCAAAAAAGTGAGGGTCAACGCACACACACACATGTAACTACATAATAAAGCATAACGTTAGGTTAAAGAATGACAGATAGAATCTGAGATATAACTAAGTGTGGATAATTGTGTGTTCAGAATATGTTGACACTTCTGTTTAAAGAAGTCCGGTCTTAGTAATCGTTTATTTACCATGACATCTGCGAAATCAACACAAATACGTTGTGAACAACTAGGAAATTAGGCCCATTAGTTTAACTAATAGCGTTCCGGCAGATTATAGAGTCCATCCCCACTTAACTCCTAAATGACACCCTAAGCGTGGTGTTGACAGTTACGTAGTATCCGGTGTTGAACAGGTGCTTACGGTGGAGGAAATGAAGTCGCGCTCTTGCATGATAAATATGTGCTAACAAGCTCCCATCATGCTCGCAGCTAGTTCACCAAATAAAATGCCCATTACCTGACTACTACCTTTAATATGGACCCAATCGTAACGAAAATAAAACGAACAAATCATGTGGGAATACAGGGTAGATCAATGAATTGGATCGTTGTTGTTTCGTTGCTTTCACCAAACAGACTGTCACTTGTGCCGGTAGTCTGTCAGATTTCACTGCTGAGCAATAAATATGACGAGTATTTGGGGGATACGATGCTGCTGTTGGCCTCTACAGTAGCAGGTCAGCAAAGGCTGAACAAGAGGTTTGTCTTGTTCGTGTTATCTACAAAAATTGACTGACTTCATTAAGCACTATCCCTGTCGCGATGACACTGAAACCATCAAACGAGTTGAATTAACAAGGTTTAGAAATAAAGCACTTCATGAAAATCCGTTTCAACCCCACCCATTGATTTTGGAATTAAAAAAAACAATGCCATACCAAATCGATGTCGGAGGGTAAGGGAATGTTTAACACCATACGGAGAACAGTCTTCAGATTTTAAAGCCAGTAATCCTGTTTCCCCATCCTCTTCATTGTCATCAGTAAAGGTAGCAACATATCGGTGGTTCGCATTGATTGCTGACCACTACACTACCATGGAGAGAACGGGCACTAACTGGGAAGCAAAACGGAAGGGAAAGATTGAACCAAGTCGATGTAAATGCCTGTGACTCAGCATCAAGGTGTCTGCACTTAGTAAACCAACAACTAGGCTGCAAGCGAAAGTAAGGCGTTGAAGAAACTTGATGGGCACCTTCCAAAACTGACTAATTGACTCCTGGTCGCTCGTGCTTTGACATTAACATCACCACCATACTCTCAGGGTCTTTGCCCACATACGTTCACCAATGAATTTATCCACATTGCTATGTAAGTGTTATACGTACTGCATGATATCTTCGGTGAGTCCAATCATGCGCACCTGGTATGGTCCAAACTTGCAGTACAGTGCATTCATGATTACGTAAACCGATAGTTGTGAACGAGCGTACAAAATAGTCTTCTTCAGAATAAACTAATCCTAAACGAAAGAGAACAGCAAATAAAATCTTCGGTCTACTAAAAAAACTGATCAGTGACTCTGATCGCCTGACAATAGTCTACGCACAGATCACCCACCAAACTAGTCGACAGTATGTCTTGGGCAGCTAACGGAACAATCACCTTCCAAAATTAATCTATTCGGTACTGAAATGAGAACGAAAGATCGCGTCCAATTAAGATGACCAATTTGGAATTCTTGATGGTTTGTTTTTTATGGTCAAGGACCATGCATAGGTAAACTTACTGCCCGATCCTAACCTCGACGAGTAACCAGAGTTGTTATACAGAATAATAACTGAAAAAAAGATATGATAATCTAAACTGTCCCGGAACGAGTCCAGTAGGTGCTAATCGCTATGCTTATCAGGTTTGTTGACGTACGTAGACAGACCGAGGACAAACCAATTTGACAATATGTAGGCGACTGATGAGAGTAAATGAAATGTTAACATATCGCAATGTCTTCTTTCTGCTTTGATGAAATGGTTAAAGGGAACTCAGCGTTTCAGATGTATGGGCAGCTGCTGAAAACAGTGAAATAATTTTTGGGTACAATCGTCTGTGCAGATCCAAAACAGATAACGTCAAACAGAACTCACGCCTCAAACATTTGTCAACTAAAGGGCGTTCTTATCTAAGCTGAAAGTAACATCGTTTCTCGTCGCTATTTCTACACCTGCCAACAAGACCGGTAACCAACTGGAGTGACGATCGATAAATTCCAGTAAAACAATGCTTAAATGACACGGCTTGAGAACAGGTGTGAATTCAGCATACATAGTGAAAAAAAGATTTTACCCGTTAGCAACGAATGAGTTTGTGTTGGAGTAGATAGAAACCGGTTGCATAGTATATTCTCATCACTGAAACCGTGATTGTAAATCATTTGACTTCAGTTCCCGGTTAATGAAAATACTTGGAGATTTGACAAGGCCCCAAACCGAATTTATAATCATTCAAAATGTACTACACACAGTATGCATTGTTGACCGCTACTATGAGCACAGGAAAGTACACAGACAGTGCGTATCAACACGTTTAAAGATTATGGAATATTTGAAAAGTTCATGGATCGACGATTTACAGCTGAGCAAGCTAACACGCTGGAGTTCCAAATAGCGAAACTACTGGCCGAAAAGTGTGATTATATTTTAAGAGGCTAACAGATCAATCCTTAGAAACCTCATGTTGAAAATGTCATACTTTTTGTTGCATATTGCGTTCACGTCATCAACGTTCATGAGCTCTTGAGCTTAGTTATGAAAAGTAGTGCAATGCTAAGAGTCCTGAATCACAAAACAGGATATCGACGATGCGAAGGATTTTTACACTGATCATCAAAACCACCTCTCT
The DNA here is from genome assembly GCA_014338405.1 of Paragonimus skrjabini miyazakii. Lineage (NCBI taxonomy): Eukaryota > Metazoa > Platyhelminthes > Trematoda > Plagiorchiida > Troglotrematidae > Paragonimus > Paragonimus skrjabini miyazakii. Next base: position 30,521 of record JTDE01004204.1, read on the forward strand.
GATCGGTTGTTTCTTACTGGTATTTACATTATCGATTACCAATGCATAAGGAGACAGGCTCGAGTGTGATTAGCATTAGCCCGATCCTACCAGAAAAATGATCTCATCTTCTTTTTACACGGGCTAGTCCCATTTCCTCCAGGACCAATTTTAGTTAAAGCAAAGGGGATATAATAAAACGAGACTAAGCACATATTGATTAGCATTTACTATTAAACAAGAATAGGGGATTATGAATAGATGGACACTTGAAAACCAAGTGGATTAAAAAGTAAAGTAAAACCTTCTGAGCGTACAGACAACCAAGTGTTCTCTATGGAATTTTGTAAACAGACAGGAAGTCCATGACATTAAGCAAAGGGATGAAGACTGAGTTACAACAACCTATTCGGTTGAGAACATATAGTTCTGTTGCAAGTAAGTGTAGTATGCATACAGACAAGAAATGTGCCCGAGTGATTTGGCGTTTTCGGTTTTAAAATATTTGATTGTTTGATATTTCCTATGTAGGTTATGCGATAAATACGGTTTCTCATGCTTGTATACAGCAAGTATACGTACAAATTTGTAACGAGTCGATTGAACATTGTTTAATAGTACTAGTGGTCACGCGACAACCATGGCGATCAATTGTGAAGAACTACGTATCCGGTTTCCCAACAACGCTCACAACCAAAACAACAAGGCCATTGTAGTTTAACGGGTATGGTTTAGATAAACACATTTGGCATTATTCCCTTCATTCATGTGAATACGTAATGCGTCGTTTTGAGCCAACTGATCTTTCCTAAATAACACCTCTTAAAATAAAAGCTACCAGCATTTACCAATAAATTGCCATTTGAGCACTACATATTGTATGAAGTCGTCCACTCTGTTGGTTGAAGAAATCAACCATTGGATTTAACAAGCACATAACTTGTACAGTCAGAAAGAAGGTAGGAAAAGTAAATATAACAATAAGCTTGGAATGACTGGCAATAAACGTTAATATCCTGTGGATATATTTGCCGATCATTCTCGAATAGCCTGCCCAGCAGCTGATCTTAACTGATTTTACTGCAGTATTGCAATGTTCATCACAGACGCAAGCAATCAGGGTGATACCAGGGTTAGAGTGTCATACTTGTGGGACAGAGGGGTGATGATATCTAGTAGTGACCGGCGTAGATGGACATTTGTACTTTCTGCCTCAAGCAGCAATGGAACTTGACGCAATGACTGCTCAGATGAATGCCAATCATGATCATGTATAGAGGTATACTTAACAGGTGGTATTACACCTGAAGTTCAACTAGTTTTACGATATTAAAGAATCAGAAACCAGAGTGACGTTAGAGTACTGATTGTATATTTGTTGGCTTAGCAGTACTGTGGATGAATTAAACCAGTGAACCTTGTAGAACATGATATCGCAATGACAAAAGATACACACAATTGTAAGAAAGATATGCATTCAAGCAGAATTTTCATAAGTTCTCAATAGTTGGTAAAAGTGCAAAGGACAGCATCACGATTGAAAAAAAAATTGTCTATGTAGGTAGTCAAAAAAATGAGCTGCTTAGGGATGATTGATAAAACCAGGAAGGATAAGCAAAAACACGATTAAAAAACTTTCAGACAGCTACACTCCAACATTTTTTGTGTATAAATTGTGTCCAAATGTGTTAATCTGATGGGTATTAGAAAGAAAATCATCTTTGCTTAACAGAGTAAGAGACCTTGTCACATAATTGCATAAGTTAATTAGCTGATCCAGGTTTCATTAAGGTTTACCGTTACTGACAACTAATTTTAGCATTTTCAAGTTTTATGTTAATGTTTCAGTCAGTTTTTGTAATAAAAAGTCCATGTCCAATAACTGTTCACCTCGGGTTAGATTTCAATAAAAACAATAAAAGCCTAAGGCTTGACTGTAAATATCCACTGTTCAAAGTCAGCTAGGCGGAGTGCAGACCATCTAATGTTAACAAATCAGGAAATGGAAATGAATGAGCAAAAGAAAATCAAGCCTAGTAGTGGGAACAAACAGGTCACATGAATAACGAGCAAATGTGTGGACATTATACGAGAAAAGCGCAGGTATGTCTGAAATGGGAATGAGATAGCGTGAGAACGTGGTGGTCCACCAGATGATTGCTAATCTGACAAACTGAGATGGTGAGCCAGCTGTGCGGTAGATAGGCGACAACCACACACAGTCAGTTTAAAAGACATAGAGAGTGAAAATGTGACTGTCTATCAAAGGGTTTCTGATTTCAAAAAGAGGAAATGCTCTTTCTAAGCGTACGCATGAGAGATTTGTCTTAAAACGCCACTACCAACATTTTCAACTTTTCGATAACCAAGTCATACAGTGTTAAGAAAAGTGGACCGAATGCAGGAGTGTACTGAATACAGATTGGAACACTAGATCACGGAGCTTGTTTGGAAAGTTGCGGAACAGTTCCCAGATGAGAATTCAAGGTAATGAAAGCTACTAGCACAGTGAGAGGTGACAGAAGGTTGTTGTTACAATAAGTAGTGGATGATACTGTCAAAAATGATAAATAATCCGGGGGCTTAGTTGATACAACATAAATTGAGCGCAGCTTACGCAGCTAGATTCTACAGTCAGCATTTTCGTAAACAGAAACGAGTTACGTCCTTGTCAAAACCCGTCAATAGTGCTTATGATTGATAAGACCGGGAATTGAATACAGCTCCATTAAACGAGATCTTGGCTACTAATTAGTGATCAGTACATTGTTTAGCAAGTTTGTTGAATCCCGTAATTTCAACTTGATTGAAAAGCCCTAATCACAGGATCATCGACAAAAGATAACAAGAAAGACGCTGGCATTCTTCCAGAAAACCGCGGAACCTCAGCATTATGCTTGAGCGAAAATGGTTGAACGTTCACAAATGGTAGTTTCTAACTTGAGATCAGGGATGCACTGGTCAACAAGGTTGCTTCATCCGAACATGGGTCGGAGTTCATATCTTGCTTGTAGCAAGAATATGCACTACTGATCAACTCTAACCAGAACGAAACTCGAATCCAATGTTGCCTCAAAGGTCTAGCCAAATGTGGAAGTTGCTATCAAGTAAAACCGTTGCTCAAGGTGTATCAACGCACAATGCCTTAATGAAACGAACACAATAAAGATTCAGTGACAAAGAAGACTGATAAATTCTAATAGATCTTCAACAGTAAGGACGTCAGGTAAAATGGGCACATGGTAGGAGTTCGCAATAACTGGTTCGCATAAACCTCACTAGAGTCATTCCAAGTAGTATATATGAGCGAAACGTTAGATTGATCGCAATTCGCAGATCAACATATCTGAAAGGATAGGGGTAATAACAATCGGTGGTGACGTAACTTGCCGCTGATTACAGAACATTTCAGCTCGTTCTTTCCAAAATAAAACGCAACGACTTTGGTTGTTTTTGTCTGTCTACAATTGAAACGGTATTTATTCTCAAGCACAGCGAACAATACGCCAGGAGGCCTTACACTAAGGTCGGCTATACATAAATCAACAGTATGTACGGCACATAGTCTTTTATACTTACATGAACAAAAATGTCAGTCGTAGGACATGTTTAGTGTTTACGCTGTTTACTGTCAAATCAATCAAGCAGTTTTTAATCATGCTATCACTGTCAATCTCGTACACTATCACTTAGTGAAGTGGTATAGTAGCCTTACCACAATACTTTCCCAGTAACTGTAGACGGTTTAGGTATATAATGTGCCAGACGTGGATGCTTATCTTGTCGACAACATGGATAGTAACATATCCACGATTTTTTCCTCATAAGAATACAAAGTCAGGAAATTACAAAATGTCAAAGTACGACGCCCACTCAAACAATGCATAACAGTCTATGTTTCTAGTGCACAAGTGCAGATGACCTTTCAAACAGGAAAATTGTGCGCCCTGATAACACAGAGATGAACAGAAAACAGTGACCCCAGAAAGTGACAGTTGGTCACTAGTCAAGTTCATGGAGTGCTATTCACTACATTCCGTAGGACAACAGATCAGTTAATTTGTTGCCCGGATCGACCTCTGCCTGACCAATCATGCAGATACACGGCCGTAACCGTCTTCACTAAGCACAACATCTGCAAACTCGAACACCTGTTGTCCTAAATTCAAGATGAAAAGGTAGCACGATGTCCATCATAACTGGGAAGTAAAATCTTCTCTTAGCGTT
>JTDE01004204.1:35049-54007 GCA_014338405.1 Paragonimus skrjabini miyazakii
AAGAAGAAGTATCGAAGTACAGCATGGCGTGAAATGGCTCTTTGTATGTGAAAAAGCAAAAAGTGATTGAACATTGGCGTCTGTAGCAATCGTGACGGTCTGGGCCCAGTACCGTACGCAGATGAGTGTTTTGACTTGTTGAGACGCACAACACACGTGTTGCTTTCCTGAATAAATAACCCTTTCGTCATCAGCGTTCTTGGCTCACAACACTAATTCACTAAAGGTCGATGAAGTGAGGAGGTAGTATGTAGGCCAGGACCAGTTGAAAAGTGGACCCAAGTAGATGAGAAGACGTTACCCATGGTGGAAAGGCCGTAATGTATCTAAGGCAGATAGTTACACAACTAACCATCATTCGCAACTACCAAGAAGAAACGGAACCATCAACCAGATGTTCTCAGCATGTCTCATTTGTTCAGCGTCCCATGAGTCCATCTGTCTTAACAAGATAATGCACCTGTTAGGGAAAGAACATGTGAAAGATATAGTCGGTTGGTTGTCATTTAGGACAGTCTACAAAGCATTGCACAAACTGACTTAAGGGGAAATCTGACGAAACTGTAGATGATAATCTTGCAAGTTAAACGTTTGTGTCGGAAACTTAGAGTGAGGTCCATTGAGGTAGCTTTACTCGGCAGACATAAACGACCGGAAAGTAGCAGAAGTTATCGTTCTTCTAACAGTGACATAATTTAGACGTTACTACTTCTTCGTTCTATTCTATCCCCAATGTTTCTGTCGTTCGCGTACCTTCGGGCAATAATTGTTTTCTAAAGCCAACATAAACGTTGCTTTCAAACTCCGCACTCAGCATGCTGTTTTGACAATTACTTTTTCAAGTTTGTAGCGTTTGTTATCTGTGGCGTTTGTTGTGTGTCAGAAACGCTATTCACTCGAGCGCATCCCTAGACAACTGTCGATCTGAGTGGTACTCCTTCAAGATCTCTGGTGATGTCGAAGCTGAATTTCATGACCAAGATGTAGTGAAGATCGCATTGGGTTCCAAAGCACAGCAATGCCTGCCTCATTGGATTCAAGTAGAAACTTGCTTGCGTGTAATCAGGTTTAGTACGCCAGTTAAAATCGGCCGGCACAAACCTGAACTATAATCAGTAAATCGGTACACTCTCCAACAGACAGTTGTACAGGTGATAACAATGTGCTGCAGAATGCTCTAATAAACTCACTGAAACAAATCAACACAGTCCATCATACAGCCAGGAGACTTAAATACTCAACTTAATTGTCTCATTCCTAAACAGAAGTGGCTAGCTGGTGCGTTTGGTACCCGAACATATTGTATTGATAGCAATGAAAGACCGCTGTATACATATATACCATAGGGTCTCTATGTTTAGTGTACCAAGTTTTAGCACAAGAAGCGAAGTGTAGCGCGAAGACTGTCCAGTGCACTTCAGTCATGGACACAAACCGATCGCATAGAGGTTAGTTACAGGTGGCGCCAGTCTGTTAAAGAATGTTGTTCATTTCGGACAGCTACCTGGAGTAGAGTTGTGTTGTTGTATTTATCCGTTTTTTCTGCGCTTGCCCGGAAATCGAGCATAGAGGGGGTGCGAACGCTTATCGAGTGACAGACGGACAAACGGTCAAGTACAGTGGGAACAAACCGTAGCAGCTGGGAAGACTTGTGGAGAAGACGAGTTTCGAGGTAGCGTTGCAGCTGTGACAGAAACTGACTTCTGTCAAGTCGATGAACCTTCTGAATAGGCTTCGCCGGAGTAGAAATGGTTCTGAAAAGAAGGGAAAGTCATCAAGTGCTCAAACGCTGGATGACTAAAACATTGCGCGAAAATGATTAGTATCACGTGATTTATCAACAGAAGGAAATGAAGCGGCTTTTTAGCCAGGGGGTGACAGAGTACTGTTTGTTCTGATTTGTGGGTGTGCTGTTCGCCCAGTAGGTGTAAACAATACCATACTTAAGAATGGTTCGATCATCCTCAAAGAGGTGAACCAGAATAATGAGCTGAACATTTTGAGAAACAGGTTAGCGGGCATCGACCGAACCAAATAGATTACGGGACCCAAACAATCAGTTATTGTCTTCCAAACGACTTTCGTTGGTAGCAGGTGTGACTCTGGAGCTTAAATTGTTGGAGTGTAACAAGTTCACAGGTCCAGATCTCCTTCTTGCTATTAACAAAAACGATGAAGAGAAGTTGATAACGGAGCAGATGGAATTCTTTCAGACGGTTTAAGAAACTCAAGAAGAATGACGTGATTGTGGTAATCAACAGTTGCCCTCGTATCTGAAAGGAAGCCCGAGGTCTGTGTGACAGCCATGGAGGCATCGGTCTAGTCACTATCTCGTTCAGGTTACTCACTGGCCTTACAGTGAGTCGGCTCCTTAAACCCAAATATGCCAGGTGTGTCATCATTATCATTAACACCTTTGGTCCCTATTCGAAAGTATAACGGTTCAGACTGCAATCGGTCCTGACAGCAGTCTAACAAATAAATACGGATGTGCAAGGAAGGAAAACTAGATGAAAAGTAACGATGATGGAGATTCATGAAGGACCAGCAGCTTGGCGTAGGTAAACTTGCTATCAACTGCGACATAACCATGTCAGCGGATAGTTCCAACCATCGGCAGGCGTGGGCTCAAGCGTCCAAGCCGGACAGCTTGGCGCTCACACCTTTCATGGTTGTGCTTAAGTCATAGTTTGGCTACATTGGAGTTCCCTTCAACGACCAATACCCGCCCTGAACAAATGGTATTATGAAGAACGCTTCGTCGACATATGAAGCAAACAACCTAACCGGCGTGGATGGCACATTTTTAGTATATCGTTTGTCCAACGCGAACTAACACAATTCCCAAAGACGCGCCGACGGACTATTAAGATGCTCACACAACCAACCCAGTGAAAGACTCAGTGGTGGTCATAAATCAAGAGACTATTAACATCTTCAATACGAATCGGCCGTCTCTGGTCTAATAAGTAAAACTGAGTGCACACACACATAATGGACCTTCCATCTAAATACCAAATGGAGATGCCACAAAAGACGGAGATTAACGAATACACCACGTGGACTCGTTGACCCTGCAGACACTTCGCCAGCAAAAAACTACACGTTGATGAGACGATATTATCGAGAAAAGTGGAGCGATCGGCTTATCTGTAATAAGAGAAGCAGAGTCAATGTCAATCCAGTCCGCTAACAACGTTTCACACTTTGAAACAACAAAGTCATTACCAACCCCCCGATAGAAATAGACAAGAAAGAACGCGGAGACCAGGAGCAGTGTTTCGATCATGGACGGAAGGCGACGAAATCGCAATGACACGAAAACCAGAGCGCAAGTATGGGAACCCAACTCTCGCACATTAGATCCCCTCAACAAGTTAGGAGACGGACGACCTTCAGACGAGCTTTATTTTCTGTTTGGCCAGAAGGCGAAACATTTGTGTACAGCAGCTGTACTTATAGGTTCTGATCGGCCTTGGGCCTAGGCCACTCAACGGGCCAATCAGAAGCGAGAGAGAAATTCGAATTTTGGAAATAATGACGAGCAATCAAATTCATAAAATAAATTTTTCTAGGCAATTAGAGCAAATTATTGGGAAAAAGTGCATTTTCTTAACAAAAGTGTGTACAATACACATTCATTCAATCGGTCCCGCATATTCTCTGGAGAAGAACTAAGTAAAGTAACGTAGTCCACATACTGAATATTAGTCAGCTTACCAACTAGCGGAAGCCCCACTCCGAAATTTTCGTACCTCCGAGTGATTCTCTCAGCGCACCACAAATCATATAGCTGGGACGGAAGGAAATATCAGACACACTTATCGAGAGCCACTTACAGTGAAAAACGTCCAAGATAGTTGCGCATGAACGCGCACACTGCGTTCACTTCAGGTATGAAACGATTTCAAGAAATTGACATACCTAACCGGGACTTCCCGTTGATGAAGACAATTCCAAAAAGCATGTCAGGTAACTGAGACAAAATCTGCACTTAAGACAGAAATTAGTTCCACCGTAGACTAAGTAACGGAGTGCCGGTACTCCAGGGTCTGTCGTAAAGTAATGGTATGACCGACAAATCCGCCACAATGTCGAAAACTTGTTATGTTCTTATCTGGTTTTCTCCGTGATTCAGAAGTAGCTGCCTTATGACCACCGTAAAAATCCACCATACTCAAGGGACAACACTAACATCTCCGCGTTCGTGAAAGTCTTCTAGAGATGGGAATGACTGTTGGTAAGCTAACATTTTGTATACTTTTCGGGCAGCCGACGTCGCGGTATGTTCAGGCCTGTAGACTGCTTTCCAGTCGGTTTCCACAGACATTCTGAACTCTCACAAAACAGTACAAGAGAAATGTGTGAATCCGATAGGACTATTGTACGTTCACTAGGCTTGTCACAGTGAGACTAGACCTTGGAGCGACGTGATGACTTGGACATAACGATGACCTATTAGGACAAACTAGACAGTGTGATGATCACACTGACATAATCACTGCCATGCAGGCTGATAGATAGAAGTATAACAAACCTGGTCCTCCAGATTGGGAGTTAGAAGAAGGTTGGCATCTTTTATCGGAAAAAATACTAGTTCTATTATACTACCACCCACCTGCAGCCTTGTGGTATAGGTTTTTGAACCAAAGATTCTTCTATCTAGATCTGGACGTCTTCGCAATGGTTCAGCCCACATACAACAACAAATGTTCACAACAATGTTAGTGTCACACTGCACTGGTCGTCTCGCAATATAAACCGAATCGTTCCATCCACTGCACACAGATGATATTGTTAACTCCTTCTTCAACGTCCTATCAAATTTAGCTGTCATGTCCGCGACCTCCTATTCTAATAGGTATTCCACAAGTCCCACAACAGATGTTGCCACTCATAGTAGCACTGTCCCCCTACGTTCAATCTCGTGCCACCCAGCCTCAGACCTCCTTCGTTCTTTGTTTAGACTTAGAACGCGAATTAATACAGATGCATTCAACCTACACAATATGAAACAGATAAGTAAGCAAGCAGCTCACGCATGGACGTTAAACTTGTTGGATATCGATGTCTGCTGCATTTTAGTAGCCAGAATCCATAGCAGTAGTCAACATATTGGAATGGCAGCACTCGTTTTGTATGCTGGATACCGATTACACACTTCGAATGACTACACGGCTACCGTTATCAGTCAGGCCGGAATAGGTGTAGTGCTCGGCGCGGCGGCCGTAGCCGAAGTGATGAACTACCTTTCTTAACGGAAAAAGTCAAGGGGATGGAAACCGCTTTTGCTTCTGAGAACACTGATAGACTCTTCAAGATTAATTGTGCTACTGGTCCAAGGCGATTGTCTGCAAGTGAAGCTGTCAAAAAGGTAGATAACGCATAGCCATAATAAGTCCAAAGGGTTACAACGTTGGGTGGAACACCTTGAGAGTAAATTTAGCTGACACCCAGTGTCTATGGCGTTACCACCGCAAACTTGCAATGTAGTACCCTAAAAAAATCTAAAAACACCTACTGAAACTGAAGTCCGCAATCGGAATTCAAACGTAACAAACCCACCGATCCCGATGACCCCGTATCGCCACTTCTCAAAGAAGGTGGTAGAGACCTTGACTCAGTTGTTTCAACTTGCGTGGACGACCGAAAACACTCCCCTTTTTTGGGATCATTTAATAATGGTTCAGGAAATTAGTCAAGGGCTCTCACGAAAATCATAAGAGAATTAGGCTGACCAGTCATTACTAGAGTTCTGGCATCCATTATACTTTGTCGACTCACTGTAGCTCGGTAGACAAGCATTCGTCGTGGACGAGGAGGTATCTATCAGTTTTATTCTGGAGCAGCGACATAAGTGCCACCGGCCAACTATCGCCGATCGGTGCGCACTTTTAGAGTCGCTTAAACGCAGACAAGTATGTGAACGTACTGTCGGTGCCTTGTTCCCACACTTCAGGTCAGTTTAAGGTATACGATGAACTTCCTAACAGTTTCGGCACCAGGAACGGTGTACATCGAAGATGTCCAGTTTCACCATTTTTGTTTGATTTTGTCACACACGGAATAATAGGGGATTGTTTGCGGCAATGAGAACATGCCATCGTCAATCTGACACCTGTGGAAAGACTGATGATGATGGACTATGCACTATTGACGAACTCCAACAAGAACAAAAGTGGAGTAGTAGTGCTTATTTACGAAACCAGCTGGCTGAAATGTCTATGGGAATGTGACTTTCGGTCAGATGTAACGTTCAATGTGTGTTGCCATAAACATCAGTGCACCTGCTCAGTGATCGTTGCTCTTTTGAACGGGAGTGAGATGAACACAGGTTCGTACAGTGAATCTGTCCAGGCAACCGTTCCCCTGAAGCGTGCTAATGAAAAAGTGAAATTCGACATCCGATCTGCCCTCCGAGCAACTTGTTATGAAGTGGGACGTCAGACAGCGAGACCGAATTCCGTTGTTACTTAAAGGGAGCAAAACTGTTGAGGTTAGTATACTGACCCATCCACGTTTCTTTACGAAACATACCCTCATCTTAGGAACCCATCAGGACGTCGGTGCACGGTTATATCAAGGGATTGGAATGCTTCATTCACCTCCAGTTCAACGGGGAACTGAATGGAATGATGTGATTGATTGAACTCCTCAATGACACGTTTTGAATCCGTATCAATTAGGTAAATGGCAGAAATGCCGTCAGAGACAGAATGCTCACGCGCAATTTCTCATTTTCAAATTTTACACTGAAAATATCAGTCAGAATTGGACCCAGGAGCGAGATCCTAGCTACGACATCAACATGACGATAAGATTTACCGTTTAATCCGAATTGTGTGTTAAACGTGCAACGTCGGGAAAGTTCCTTGGTGATTTTAGTTGGAAGTTTCATCTCCATATCTGACCGATTAAAGTGTTCACAAAAAAAACCCCACCTTTCCTCGATGTCTTGTAGCCCCGACATCTTACACGGGGTTAGCAAACTCAAAGCTACCAGGGGGACTGTAGGAAGGCAGCTCTCGGCGACTCGGGTGGCTTACTACTGTGGAGTTATGTGGTAATGGAAATTCCACATGCCTAAGTTTGGTAGACAGTGCGGGTGCTGTTCGTTCCATACGATGACTAATGTCAGCGCGTTATTCCCATACTTTTGCTCAGGTTGAGGTTTACGGTGAACTATCTGACAGTTTCAACACCATAAGCGGCGTACGTCAAAACTGTCCCCTTCCACCATTTTTGTTTAATTTTGTGATGGACGAAATAATGGAGGACTGTCTGCGGCACTCACAAGATGCAGGTTGGTGGAAGGCTGACTGATCATGATTATGTTGGCGACAAGGTGTTGCTATTTGACACTTTCCAGGCAGCACAAACATCAATAGAGGATATTTCGCATTTTGCCAAATACTTTAGAATGCGCTTTGCAGCCTCAAAATGCAAAGTGCTTCTGCAAAATTGCTGTGATTACGTAAACATATTGTCATATAATGAAGTCATGGGGTTAATGTCCGGTTTATATGCGCATCTCTAAGGCTAGGGCGGTGTTCGCTATTCTGGGGCATCTCTCTGAGTCTTAAGGGTCGCGTATACAAGGCGACAGTGAGGACTGTGTTACTTTACGGCAGTGAAACCTGGCCACTGAGGATAGAGGACATGAACCGTCTTCAGTCATTTGATCACCGATGTCTGCGTCCGATCGCTCGTATCGGGTGGCACCAACGAGTGAGCAACGAGGAGGTTAGGAAGCGGGTATTTGGTAGTGATTGTCAAACGAGTTCTTTCGTTGAATCCTTACAACTGCACAGACTTCGGTGATGAGGTCATGTACCAAGGATGCCAGCTAGTCGTCTGCCACACCGAGCACTCTTTGCCGACGCTGCGGCCGACTGGCTTAAGGTGGACAGATGATGGCCAGCGTAGAGAAATGAGATCGTTCACGAAGGGATTGGTCGTTGTAGATCAGGTTCGTCTTCCGGACTGGGGTCCTTGCGACTCACAGTCAAGGGCTGGATACGTTACGTGAAATGGCGTTTATTTCGATTCAGTGATGTGAATGTTGTCTTGGTTTGGCCGAGTTGTCAGTGACGACGAGTGGCAGTGGAAACCTTAAGGAAGTCTTCTTACTGATGACGCCTTACTTTCACCTACAGCTTGGTTGTTTGTTTGTAAGGTATTTTTAGTAGTTAGGTCTCTTCCCCTCTCTTTCATTTTTCCTCATCCCTTCCTATATAGAGTTTGCTTTTTCTTCTTCCTCGGGATTATGTGGCAGTTAAGTATCAGTGTAAAACACTTATATAATGCTGTCTATGATGGTGATGATGATGTTTGGTATGCTCTGTATTCTCTGACTAAATAGGAATTCTCGTTGGTACAATTATGGCCGATGACGATACTGTTAGACAAGAGACAGAGGTGACAATAAAACAGATGCAGCTCCTCAAAAGCTGAACTGCTTTCCGCAGTCTCTCAAAATGCCCAAGTTTGACAAGCAGGTGGGTGTGCTAAACAATTTCGTAAATGACTAACGTCAGACGTTTTGACAGTCATGTGACTCCGTCATAGTGGACTTGTCTGTCTTGCTCCCATACTTAAAGAACTAAAATTGACAATTCACAAACAGGTTTACCAATCGTCGACTGAGTCAACACGCTATCCGAAACAAGCGTACCCTCCGGCCAGCGTGATAGCTGCAGACCATAGTCATACCACCTGCTCGCATGTGGTTAGATACAACCGACAACCTACCAATCTACATGGAACGTTTATCTATGGTCGCACTCATGACTATCGACTGGCTTTCGACAGTGCTATCGATGTGTAACTCGCAGCACCGTCGAGTAGTGGGCTAACGTTTTTAATCTGCTGCTGGCCATCACCCCTAATTATTGCACAGAAAATAAGCACGGGAATATAGGTAGCCAAATCCGTCCGTTAATTTAAAAAAAGTACGACGACAGATTAGAAAGTAACATTTATCGAAACAAAAATATCGAAGTCGAACGACTACGGTGATACAGCGAGTAATTCGCTGAACCATCGTAGTCTTTCTTTGGTTACATGGTTGTGAATCACTTCACAAATTGCGAACTGCACCACATGTCGTTTAGACCGATGCTAAGCACGGATGAAGAAAGCAACTTTAGCGTTTTTTTGTTTAATATACACGAATCAACCAACTGTCTACGACGCGCAATAGTGATTCAAACAAAATAACGACCTAAGCAGAGGTAAGCTTAGGCCAATTATCAAAAACGACTCAGCAGAGAACGTAGCCGGCCAGAAGTGGAACAACCCACCGATTATTGGTTCAAACGATCACAACCCGATCAAGCGGGGAAACAGCACTGCATTCAGTGATCATAACTGGAACAGGAGACAATCAAAATAGACATACCCAGTAATTGAAACACCTGAATGATCTGCATATGTCTATGCTTAGTTTCTATCAAAACAAATCTCGATAAGAACTGGCGTTGTTTTGACTCCTTCTGAACGGTCACACAGCAGTACGACTCAATGTGCCTAGTTCTTCTCAAGATTGTACAACAGTGAGGTACTGGTATCAACCATTAACGTATCGTTACGAGGCAAGGTGATATTCGACGTATCAGAGATAGAGGAGCGCATAAACTGCTCACAAAGGTTTGTTACAGCTCTTAACGCCCCAAAATCCTTAGTGAATTCAGTGATGTGAACTGCGACTTCTGGGAGATAGATCACAATTCAGCATTATTTAAGAACTGCAGGCAAAACGCGGTAGAGCCCACAATACTCGAAGGTCACCTTGACCGGGTGAACGGTCATTAACCGCACCCCGCATCGACCTCAATAGTCAAGACACTACATGGTGTGTACGTCAGTAAGCAACGAGATGAAGTGCTCACGTGCAAAACTTAAAGTCAGTTGGAAGTAAACAGTTCAAAATGCGTTTTCGGGTTGTAATCGCACGTTACCAAGTCTTATCTTCACCATTTTCACGCCATTAGAAAAAAAAACACCATTTTAAGAGATAATCTTTCCAGTTTATGTCATATAGTACAATATCACTCACATAGAAGAGCATGTACAGAGAGGACGATGATAGATGCATCCCAAGAAAAACGAAACCTTGAATGTAAGAGATCAGAAAATAAAAGGAAAAGGAGGTGAAACACGGCCAAAGCGTCACGTGATAAAATCCTGGATAAAGACCAATATGAAAATGATGGGAAGCTTTGGCAGACGACGTTGCATGACCAACGGTAGGGGCTTGAAAACAATTAGTAGACCAAACCACACCGTGTCTAAGCGGAACTGAAAAGCACTAAAAGTAGATGACTGACACTGATCTCTGAAAGTGAGGATGCGACTGAAACAATAATGAGGCTATCACAAAGATGGTTGATCGAAATGAATAGTGGAAAACAAACGACAAAGAGCGCACCCAAATAAAAAATACACTCTAATGGCACACAAAGTATTCTGTACACAGGCACGAAAGAAAAGTCTCACGGCCGAACAGACTTATCGGGCAAAATGCATAGTGGTAATCAATATTGTCACCTTGGTTCATGGACGTGAAACGATGTTGAGTTCTATGATTCGACGGGGTTAGGCAGTATGACGAAGAGGTGTAGCCGATCACTGCCCATTGGCTACATGCATTGAGGTCTCGTAGCAATCACTTGGGACAGAGCCATGATCACTGAAAAGAATCATACGTTTGGATGGAGTTAATGAAAATAGTCTGGATGCGGCTTGGTGATCGATTTATAAGAGAAAAAAGGAAATCCGAGGGTCTCAAAAATGTCAACTATTTGATGTCGCAAAAAATGACCTCAGTCAGTAATGCACTCAAGAAGGGTTGCATTAAGTCCTCTGGTTCACGAGTAGAACTAAATCTATGCGCATTTTAGCATAGGGAAGATAAAACGGGAGATGTAAAACGCTGTTCCAGTAACAAGTAAAGAATGAGAACGAAAGCCGATTTCAATACCGGCCTACTAGAAGTTATATTACGGGCAATTCATATGTGAATACTTATGAAAATTGTGCACAAATCTGCAGACAGTTTGAATGACAATACAAGACCATGAAGCAAATGGCTAACAGAAAAGAACGGATTAAACGAAAATAAAAGGACGGATAACAAGAAGTACAACGATAGTGGAAAAAAAGAAAAAAACGCTTTGCTGTCGGGTCTGCATTGCGTGCGAGTGGGATAGTGTTGGTCGGCTCAGTTGCCCCTTTTTAGACCTAGTAATTAGAAGCTCAGAAGAGAGTGCGTACAATGATAGCTGGAGGAGACCATCGGAGCACGAATAAAAACATTCCATCCACTGACTTCGAATTGCAGCAGTATTGTGCAGCACTTCCAGCTAGCAACGCCCAAGCCAACTTGAACTCTAGCCAAGTAGGGTTAACGAGAGTGGATTTGACGCAAATTTCTTTACGCTAGTATGCTAAGTCAGTGTACTGTTTTTAAGTCAGAATTAGCGAACACACATATAAGGAGTAATATGGCATACGTTGAGCAAGTATATGTAAGACGTGTGCCAGCTGCCTCAGTCAATGAAGTAGAATTACTTCATCAAAACTTGTGGTGCTGCCACTGACAAACGAGCAATGCTCTGCAGACAATGGTTGCGGGAAACAAATAACTTCAGTAAACAATCGACGCAAGACGGACAAAATCTCGCGGCCATGGACAGTACTGCCTACACAGTCAAGCTGGAAGCTCTGCTTTTTAGCGACAGACGAACGTCATGCCATGGCCAGAGGTGCTATAGGCTACCAAATACTGTCCGAGCTTCAGCGACGTGTTAGATGCCTTCTCAAGATAAACAAAACTTTCGACCAACCCCGAGTTATTACAGCCCAGGATGAATTCAGGAAGACTCTCGTCAGTCTTGAAACACTTTCAGTGTAGCTAGCACAGAACACATGCAGCAACGTCACATCTTAATCGTCAGGCGAATTAACGCGTTCTGGGCTGTGTGTACGATACCAAGCAAGGCGATACTACCGAAATAAGTCAAGTCAACGAGTCTGTTTCCTGAGCGGAGTTCGACGCCACCACTGGTGAGACTATTCAGAGTTTTCAGCAGAACAGTGTCCATTGCGAAGTAAAAACGGGTAGTGACAGATATGTGGTAAGCCTTAACTCTATCTAAAGGTTGACTGTATAATGCGCTTGGATAGGAAATACTGAAAGCAAATATTCCACTCCTCATCAAGCAGTCTCAAAGAACAGCCCTGCAGACAGAAACGAAGGTTGTTATAATATTGAGGGACACAAAACTGACCGTTGGCAGACGTGGCGATGTTCAGATGGCGGAGGGTAAATATTTGATTAATATAGGCAAGACCCAAATGAAAAACAGCCCGCCACTCTTAAAGAACTGAAAGAACACCAACGACCTAGATATATGTGAAGTCAGATCGCCTTCTCAGTCGGATGGGCACACGTTGAGCAAGTCTGTCCCAAAGATGGGAGTGACCATTGATTGGCTCAAGAATAAGGAACTTTCTCGGAGGACAGGATGGACAAATCTCAAACAAGCACCGCTCTACCATGCTCAATAAGACTGCAAGAAGGGTTATCTGAGACGGGTACCAGATGACACTCAAAAATCTAGATTTTCTTTCGGACCTCCACTTCAGTAGAGGAATTAGAAGACAGACAAAGAAGCATCACACGGTCTACAAAGCAGAATAGTTGACACAGAGAGTCAACTTAACCGTGAATAGGGGCAGACAGTTCAGCCTTTTAAGCGACTTTAAAGACCCAACACCACTGAACCGTCTGCCAAGTAGACAGCTTCACTAACATCAGGGTGTTTGGCAGTAAAGGCCCAGAATCGATTCTGGGATTCTTCGGATGTAACAGCAAATTTATTATTCGATGCATGTCCTGATCGTCGGATTTCGTTATCTATTCTTAAGCCTTTTACAAAGCTGCGCTTCGTGACACTCGCTGTCAACCGGTATCAACTGTCAAGAGTCTTATTCTTAAATGTGTAGAAACCAACCGCTGGATCAATACACTACAATTGAGACTAGCTAGGTGATTAACCTCCAGCAACTGCGTACAATGTTATCCAATGTGGACAGACAACCAACAAATCCAATACAGTTGGATTGAACAGCTTGTGTATGTTTAGCCGTATGAGTTTGTTCCGTGTAGCACCACTAAAACGCATAGATAATTTAGCGCAATTCAGCGCGTACGCAAACTACAGATAGGTCGACGAACGTGATCGAAAATCCTGGTAGTTTCGCTATCTGGACCTGATTACAATGCGGCCAGTTTCGGTAAGCGCTCGTAACGAAAGAGGACATGAGATGGCGCAGTAACGTTTTGAGCAATGAAAGTACACACTGGTGAGGTGCACATTATCGTTTGAGCACATATTCGGAATTCCATCCCCATTGTGTAGGCGAAAACTTTCGGCATCGAACCTCACTATCTAAGAGAACCTCGTTTGATGACAAGCGGCCGGTTATGGCTCGCAGCCGGAACCACAGTATCGTTATTAGGTGTTCGATATATAACGTCAAAAAGGTTTTGGTAGAACTGACCGTTGATTGCCTTCAGGCTGTAAGTTGATGGAACACATACCGATCTAACAAACAACACAGTGCTTGTCACTTAGAGGTCTGTTTAATCTACATGAAAGTTCAAGTATTACGGCGTAAAAAGCCAACTATCACGTGAGATTCAGTCCAACAGAGAAGTGGCAACCTGGTTTCTCAAAGCAATACCGACGTCCGCTTGACCAGACATGAACGCTTGAGGGTCTCCCGAATAGAAACATGAAACACTGTCAGAATTAGACAAAGAGGCTAACTGCATCACAAAACTAGTCCTGAATAAGTGTGTCAGAGAGGCAAAATACATCAATGAGGAGGGTCAATAAACTATGGGTTAGGAATGTCAGCGGTTCCATGAGCATTGATAAACGCACGTTGAGGGATGGAAATTTAACAGACTTATGAGGTTGAAAAAAGCAACCGTTTCAAACTGGACGTGGCGTGATATGCCTGTTAAGGCGAACTTACTGAGAAGAGGAGAAACTATGCTTTGTTTTCTACTCAGTTGCATAAACAACTACATCAGCTCAAGTTAAAGAGTTGAACAGGCTACGATTGAAAGGACACGATGTGAACCCTCAAGTCGGTGGAGGTAATTTAAGCGAGATAAAGACGCAGTGTAAACAAACAAACATCAATTGCTTTAATAGCTTCGTCACAAACAGTAGCCAACAATGAACACAATATAAATAGTGCCACATTGTTGCTACGTGACGAAATCCATGGGGCCAGTATTAGAACGTAGGCTTGAAAGTAGGCACTATAAGTTGGTTGCAACATAGAAGTTCAGACATTTATGTTATTAACAGCTAATAACCAGTTTCTTTTACGAATACATATTATGCAAAACCCTCATTGGTCAAAACTGACTGGAACTGTTTCATAATGGAACCTGCGAAATGCCAAATTTAATCGGTCAATCATCAGTACTAGGAGTAATCTCTCCCTTTCCACGATCAAGATAAACGTTGGTTGAAACGAAAAAGTTATATTGGCTAGTGGCTCACGATAATATGACCGATTTAAAGAATTCCACAGAGATTGAACTGAACAATCACAACGAGCTGTTTTCACCTACAACTGTTGAACGACGCAATTCGTTGTCTGAATGAACTAATGCCCACGATGAAATGATATATTGTCACAGCAAGGATAATCGAAAATACCGATGTGAAAGGTCAAGGTGAAAAGAAACTGGTTGCAAAACTAAGACAGGTTAATCATGCATTTCCGTCAACAAGTCAGTGGGAAGCTCAGACGAACATCGGAATCAAAACGGTTTAGCCTCGTAAGTTTCTACTAACAGACAACTACTAAATTTGAGCGAATCTAGTGATTTTTACTCAAACGCACCAGTCCGACAGACATTAAAATACGAACTAATATGTATTATGGCAACCAAAGACAGTGAATCATCCCACGCTCGTAAGTTTAAAGCTTAGTTAAGAATTCGTTTACTACCTGCTTGACAGCATCTCGTAATCAGGATAGATTCCGGCGACCGTAGTTAGTGTGGACTGCCTTTGGTCACATGAACAGAATCATGCAACGCTTGAATTTGCACATGCATCAACTATTTGGTTCAGACTTGCGAAGAGCACACTTTTTCAGGACCTGGCAAGCGCATAAACTTGAATTCCTCTCTCGAAATGTACTCAAACACAAAGTCCCTACAGAATAAGTCTTACCCAATACGTGGTTGTTCATCTAGAAGAGCAGAATACTCTGCTTTTAAATCATCTGAAAGAACGCGTGCGCATCGACCTGTACACCATCGGTTCTAGTTTGAGGGAGAACGAACAACGTGACCAGCACCCAATCACGCCAAACCAGTGCGCTAGGCACCTCGGATGGCTGCCTCCCATTCAACGGACGTATGAACCGAAATGTATTAGGCGTTGGAAAGAAAGATGAAAAAAAAGACTTATTGCAGCGGTCTCGCTCGGGTTGGAGAGTCCGCTTAGTGCGATCCGCTGTCACCCCAGCGAACTTCAGAACGGCTGGGTTGTTTCGTCGTAACTTCATAAGCAATGCACTGGGCACTCCCGATCTAAAAATCGCGTGAACAGACATCCTGGTAACCGGCTCCCAGTGGATTATGAACTCTGTGCTTCACTCCGCTTAGTCGCAGATCAAATTGCTGTGGCTAGATGAGTCCCCTGAGTCAACTCTCTTCTTCCACTTGCCCGAAAACAGGAAATTTAGCAATATTATGGAGTTTATTTTACACCAGTTTAATCACTCTTGGATCGAGATTATGACGGCCGGCCAGGCCCTCTTACAACATGCTATCGCATTAAAAAAGCAATACTTCTACTGTTTTGAATTGCTTTGATTGCTGATCCTCCTTCGTTTTTTTCTTATTCTAACATGCAACAGAGTCCAGCTTTATGCGTTTCTCGTGTAATGCCGAAATATCATTGCACAAACGGCGCGAATCTCTGCGTTCCGATAGAACACTGAGCGGGCCACCCTCAATGTTCGATTACCCACGGAAATCTGCCCGCAGGCAACGGTTGTACGAACCCAGTGGGGACGTTCACTGCCTTGTGTAGATACGCTCAGGGCTTTAGCACGGTAATGTACTCACGAGCCCTGTACCTTGCTTTGTAATGCATGTACACTGTATGCTTATCTGAAGACTACAGCCCAAGCCGATGGCCAAGTAAGTGTTAAGATCGTCCCAAGCAGTTACGCAGACAATGCACAGCTCAACTGAAACCCTACCAACTATCGCTTTCACACACGTAAACGAGATGGCTTAATTAGAGTACCGAGAGATGGACGCCAAGAACGAAAGTCATCACCCAGTAGCGTTCTTATTATTAGTAGACCACAAAAATGGTAAGTTTCTTCTCAGCACATCAACGATCCGTATAAGGTACTCCGTACAGACATTTATAAGCTAGCTGGAGATTAAAACATTCAACTGGGTGGGCTGAGTGCTAAAGATGATTTGGGTGGCCAGCAGTAGTATGATACTCGTCGAAAAGATCAAAGTGGACATCTTTAACAGCATTGTGCAAATAACGGTCTGTTTTTTAGCGTGTGCCAATACTCGGCTACAGTGCTTTAGCTGGCAGCCTCATCAACAAGTCATTCCAGGAATCAGAATAACCACAGCTATCAGTTTCCGTTGGTGTATCTACTTCAAGGGCTGTAAATCAATATGGGCACAATCTAGACTCCGATCTCGTGCCAGCATGTCTCATCCTGTGTGTCTGTGGAACGCCACTTCCCTGCCAGACAGAAAGTAACGTGACCACAGGATCTCGGCTATGCTCAGAAAGAGCTGACCTCTGGTTCAGCAGCTTGTACACCAGATGATAGAGGTATAGTGCGCGCAAACTCGGTGTGTGACATAAAAGTATCATATTGCCCCGTGTGTTGTCACTGTTCATTCAGTTGTCAACTGCTTGATTTCTGTGCGATTCAGTGGATTCCCTGATACTCGTCGGAATAATTTATCCGAAAGCGAATGAAATACAGTTCACGAAGATACGTAAGCAAGAATCAGAAAACAAGCGGGACCCGGTGGATAAAACGTGCAATGGAGATGAAACGAGCTGCCGTAACAGGATATTCTACCATCTCACCCAAGTCACAGACAGTAAGAAGTCAGGTGTAAGTGAAAGGCAAATTAGGAGGCAAATTTATTCATAACCTGTAGCAAAGCTTAGGACATTGAGACAAGCACTTTAAAAGGCAGTTCAACCCTACATAAGAGCCATTTCATTATGCCTTCTGATATGCACCGCAAAAAGGATGTTTCCACGTTAGCTGAAACCGACGTATGGCGTGATTTTAGGTTACCGGTACGTCGCAAAGCATCCGGTCCATACGAACTCTTTCTTGAATTTTTCGAAGTTTGAGGCAGCCTTAATCAAGGAATCGACGACGCTATTTCAGAAGCTTTGGATTGATAAAGAAGTTCCACATGACCTGGATTTAGCTAGCATTATTGCCATTTTCAAGAATGAATCATGCAGTGTAGCGGTGGGCTGGGAGGTTGAGACTTACAGCAGTTTATTATCAAGCTTTGACAAATCAGGCGGATATGACGAAGTTGCCAAATTCCTCCTCTTCACTCAATTTTGCATCAGACGAGATCCTTGGAAGTTCCCCGACAGGTTGCGAACACAGCTGTGTGTAAACTATCCTAAGTAGAATTCGAGTATGCAGACAATGAATCGTCGGCTCCTACGGCATCACGGATAAAGGCAACACGTATTGCTCTGCCTGATGTAATATATCGTCACATGACTAGCGATAGCGCCCAGGCCACACATACATAATAATGGTGAACATCGAGAAGTCCATTTGTCTCGAAAGTTAGGTCAGTTCCGACGTCTGTCTGTGGCGTCAGCACGAGTGATCTTCCTCAGAAAAGCCAAGTAAAACGACCCAACTTCACGATCAGTCTTTTTGATACGAATGCGAAACCTGACTAGCCTGAATGGAGAATGTTCACAATGTCTGTCTTCGGGTACTGATGTCTCTAAGGCGTTGATCATGTGTAAGAGAAACATCACAATAACAACGACAACGAGCAGTCTCTACTGAACACAACATAAGTCTCACGTCACAGATTTTGTTCGCCTGGACAAGTCTAGTGTACACTAAGTAACCGCTTGCCACGCCAAACTGTTTACGTGTGATCAGGTGAAGAAAGGGTAATAAACAGGTGGCAAGTGTCACGTCTGTGTTAAGGGGATGAGAGCACGCAACCCAAAGCTTGCTTCAGTAGAACATTCTCGATTTTCCAGTCGGAATAAAAGAGCTACCGAATACGTTTGATTCGCAACCCTGCTGAAATTGGGGAGAAGTCTCAGTCAATGGGGTTCGTGTTGTGAATCATTGTATTCCCTCAAAACCAGTCTTTTTCTTCATTCTAAAACGACTCTTTCTGTGACGTTCTGTTTCACATCATGGTTATGATAATGACGTTGAATAAAGGCAGCTGGTTGTGTGCGGTTATGTATGCATGTACATATGTATATGCCTCGTTAATACCAATAAGGATAAAATATGAAAATTTATAAGGCCCTAAACTGAAACAACAAAATTATGAACTCCAAATCGAATGTCTAAGAGAGGAACATAGATACAGGTAGTAATTTGAACTATCTTGAATCGTATACACACAATGTGTTACATGTATCCTGGTTAACTTATCTACAGACAGAACCAAAACGGCTTACAACGAACTCTCCTCATTATTGGTACGACGGCATCATCAAATAACTATCAGCCTCTTTAATATTTAAAAAGAAACAGATGCATCATTCGAAGTGGGAAACGAATTCAGTGACTGTGTTCACTAAAAGAGTCATTCATAATACTGGAACATCGAGAGGTCTCTAGGTAAAGTGAAATTGGA
>JTDE01004204.1:54107-72388 GCA_014338405.1 Paragonimus skrjabini miyazakii
CATACAGCTAACATCTTCCGATGATGCTTGGTGGAAAATAAGTCATTAACACCGATAGAAATATATTAGTACCTGGTGTGTAGACACAATAAAACGATGGGGAGAAATGCTGGTTTAGAGGAAAAGTAGAAGGAAGGAATGGAAAATAACTCATAAAAATTCTTTTCATCTAGACTCAAACAGTTAACATAAAAATGACTAGGCCTTGAAAACACACAACTGAGTTTTAAGTGAGCGCAAAACAAACGTCTCATTAAGCATCCAGATTTCAAGGAAAATCCATCCAAATAGCAGTAATTACACCACTGAAGATGAACACGACTTAACATTTCTAATGGTCACATCAAATCGAACGTCAGTAAGATAGGGACTAAGCAGTGAGTGCACGGCGAGTGATTGGCGATTTTCGTACACGGTACACTCATGTGCTTATGCCGTTTTGGCATTACGCCTCCAAACCTAACCACTCTTCATCCGCTGATTCGACCGGATGTAGGCGACTGAGCACAAACATCAATGTTAAACATAAACACTCCATTATTCAAGCTCAGCATGAACAGTTGCTCTCGGAATGCAGTACCGTATATTTGTCAAACTACGAAACGACTCAATGTGTAGGGTGAAGCACGCGAAAGGCACTTTAAGTTCTCCCTTTGAAACGTCTCAATTGGGAGGATTGAAACCTGCAAAAATTTTTGTTCAGTGAACATAGACTGAAGGATACACTGTGGACTTTGAACTCGTTTAAGCAATCAATCAATCAATCACAAAATACACTGGTGATCAACGCACACTCCCTGTATATCAACCGCAAAGATAGCAGTTGTGTCATCAAGATGAATGGGACCAACGACGACCCCACCCACACATCGGACAACAAGGAGATCACAAACATTGTTAAACAATTTGTGCTTCTCTAACAGACAGGATACATGGTTCAAAACGGTGGATTCTCGTTTTTCTGGCCTTTTTGATAATCAAACACATTCCTCGTACACAATGGACAGAATGAAAAATTTCATACTGTCTTGCGATTACTCATAGCTTAACCTTTTTCATAAATTCTGAATCTTTTAGAATGCTGTTTAAAATGCTAACTGCAATGGAGGCACAACCTGAATGAAACCCGAAAAACAGGGGCCGTGAATACGGACTAGTTTTTCTAACTTGAAAGACCTACTGTGCACACTGGCTGAGCTGTGCGACAGTCCGCAAAATGGTCATTTCCGTCGACCTGACGAAGTGAGATTACACATAAATTGAACACGGGGTGTACGGTACAGTGTGACCAACGAAGTCACGTGCGAACGTAATAGTACTCGTTTGAAGACAATCAACAATCAGGGAAATGATTGGCAATTCCGTAGTGAGCATCACAAAATACCACACTGTTTGAGTGACATAAGCGTGAGGAGATGGGTGGAAAGATGACGACCTCAGTCCAAGGCACAATACATATTCATTGATGAGAGAAATCAACAAGTGGTCAGGCGATCAAACAATCACCATAACCATCAGAAGACCGGAATACAGAGCTCCAAAAGACGGTACCAAGAAATAAATTCACAAACGCCAGGTCCAGACCAAATGAGCTTAAATGAATCTGCAATTATTTAGGCAACCCGACGCTATCAAGAAAGTGTACGACTAAACCGATGTGAAAATAAACATGTGACATCCCGGAAAAAACATTTAGCAAAAACAGACAGTTGGATTACGAAACATACCAAGCTACTGAACCATTGTTCCAAGATTTTGAGGAACTTCGCCGATAAGTTGCCTGTGATTTTTCTTTTGTTGTCAATTTTCCGGAGCCACCGTTCACCGTGTTGAGTAACGAATTGGGTGGAGCGATGGCATTGGGAGGGGCTGATAACGGTGGAGTCCCGTAGGATCGATAAAGTTCAGACAATTTGAACTCGAGGTGCTGTGTAACAAGACGTATTTTGGGATGATCAACGGCAGAAAGGTAGTATATACACATAACACTTTCAGAACAATTAAGCAATCGACAATTTTGTCTGGTGTTTATCAGCTGTTCCGTCCCAGTCGTAATTCACCTAATCACAGATCGCACTTTGTGGCTCGTGGTAACCCAAAATGAGGAATGGCGACGCTTGAATGTTAGTTCTCACATGCCAACGCTAGCCGTAGGATGCTCAAAGCAGCACTACCGCTGCTTTACGTCTGCAGAAAGAAACAGACACCCGAACCAAACACTACGAATTCCAAACCGTTGCTAAATAAAGCTGTCATCTTCTCACGGTACACTTAGGTAGGTTGTTAACAACACCAGGTGGTCACGTGACGAACCTCGACACCTACAACAATGAAGATTACAAACCATTAAACTAACCATAAAAACATCATTCTGAAGATGCTTGGCGGATAAGAGAAAAAAGGCTTCTGGCTCTAAACTACATGATGCTCGCAGCCATATGGCACACACTACTAGGCGAAAACATGCACAGTGACAGTAAGAACCGTTCAACCCGCGCAAATTGATCACAACCAAACACATCAGCACCTTTATGTACATGAGCTCACTTATCGGTTCAGACGGACAATGTAGTCGTGGCTCGATATGTCGAATTTCATGTCAGGCAACGCCTACTCAAGGTTTCACCTAATTGGATACCACATGTCCAGCGCCATGCACGGTAGGACAAAACATAGACAACAGACTATACATTTTGCTCTGAACAATCGTAGTGTGTAGCTTTCGTATAACAGTGCCAAAATGATCCGACTTTAATGGAGATTATTTTACAGAATTTTTAGGCGTGTTGTTGATCAGCTTGCGCCCTATTTGATACCGTGCTTCCGAAAGTGCCAATAGCATATGGGAAAGTGACCGCAGTTCCGTAGCCCTGAGATCCCAAAGCCGTTGCTGTATGGGATGAAGGTCAGATGGTCAAGTATGCTATAACAAGCAGTCAATGATGTGTGACCATTTGGAATACCGTATATCGATGCGCAGGGTATCATCGACGAGCGATAAGCGTTGGCTGGGTGAATCAACAAAGTTCACGTAAGCAAACGGTAGGAAGAAGTAAACAAAAATCACAAACTGCTTCACTCACTTCGAACGTGTGGATATTCAGCTAATGTACAGATATACAACAGCAACTATAGGGTGGGAACAAATTAGCTTACAAATATGTTCGTTCGGTGTTTGTTGTTAGCTGCTCTATCCATGTTTTATCCAACCATATATCAGGTTACGTGCACACAGCATACTGTCACATTATCCAACTCTAGAAGACTGACGTAACAGGGATTCAAACCAAAAGCCGTGTGACTGGTAGTCAGCATTCTTATCGCTGAAGTACGATGAGGTCGTCTGTGGACAGGTGCTTTGGTTGGTAACGCAAGATTAGATTGAGAGCTTGGAATACAAATTTCCGATCGGCGTACGACGAGTCTAAATCAAACCGACTGAGTAATAAAGAACATTATGGTTGTTTCCGGAAATAAACTCAGAATTTCCCTGTGTTAACACTCTTTAAATCGCATGCCTATAATAAAGCATAGAACTACAAAAGCGAAGGGTAACACAGCAAAGTGTACAACATTTAGCTTTACATCAAGAAGCGTTTGCAACCATTATATAAATGACTTAGAGGCTACTGTCCAAATTTGGACAACAGGCGTCGAGCAACCAAAGTTCGTCATATGGACACCGGTGTCATAGCGTGATTACTAACTAGTTCAAATGTGAATCTGAAATGGCTAGCAATGAGTCGGTAAGAAGAAACGTTGTCAGCACTACCATAACCTTTGACAACAGCATTGCAAAGATTACAACAGTGAATGGAAAAATACTTCGTCACACATACACAACAAAGTCGTGACTGTTGAATTCCATTTTTAATGAGATAGACACTGAATAATTTTTTATCGGATTATCAAATCAATGCAACAATCGTCAATATTGAATTGTTATATGCGATACAGATCGCCTTAGAAAGGAGAATTGTGTACAATCATTAGGAGATTAAACGCGACGAAAAACATTATACCAGTCAAAATTAAAACCGAAACTGTAAACTCCCTGCCTTTGTGTCCGCAAACACATTCAAAATCTGGATTGTACCCTCTCTAAAGAAAAAAGATAGTCCACGGTATGTCCAATAGTTCGGAAATTATTTGAATACCAAAGAAATTCGATTTGTTGCCTATAGAAAGCAGTCTGTTGCACTTTCTGCTGTGTATGTGCATATGCAGATTCGAAACAGGTAGCGTCAAAATGAACATAGCAGGATGCAATGCTTGCATGCGTTAAAACTTTGAAAACTTGAAATTCTCTGAGATTACAAGAGGATAATACTCGGAAACTGTTTTTTTCTATGATGTTAGGAGAGGAAACATGGTAAACAAAAGAAAAATTTTGAAATTTTTCCCCTAGGATTTACTTGACTCTGGTTAGGAAAACCAAAGTAAATAAAAATAACGTTCTGATTACGCAAGTTAGTCGACAAGCGTTCCAGAAAACGATAGTTTATGGAACAGAGTGTTTTCAGCAGACTTCCTCTAAACTACCCGAACGATTGTGCCACCCAACGATCACCGGGCGCATAAAACATAATCCCTATGTTCCTAAACTATTATGAGAGTAATGAGGCACCGGATCACTGAACGACATTAGAGGGACATCGATCAGGTACATAAACTCCCAGGTAGTACAACAGTCCCGACAACGACAACGAACAATGCAGTACTCGGTTAAAGTGCTGCTTAGCTCAACTACTTATGTTTAGGTTTGGTTAGCTCGAGAGCACCCAGCTTGTATGACCAAGTGTGTTGTATAATAACAGAGGCCTGTAATATAACTGAAGGGAAAACGTGAATTAAGACCAAACTGTGGCTGATTTAGCCGACAGCGGTTATGTGATGGATATGTAAACCTGGTTGAATTATGGAGATCGTGCCGGTTAAGATGAAGGTGTCGCCTACAGTTACCACGAGTGACTAATAGCAACATCCATCAGAAAGGTGCATCCACAGTCGCCCACTCAGGCAGTGCAGGATAAATACACATTTGGTTATCGGAACGTTCATTTCCAAACAGACTTTCTCCATGAAAGGGCACACATTTCCCTGGAACAGGTGAGGCATCAGATCATAGCTGAACACACGAGATAGAGGAATGAAAGACTGATAAAGGCTAGTACGATGTTTAGAATCAGCAATTAAGAAAAGACGGAAATTAAATTCTGGTTAGACACCCCACTCTCATACAGAACGTAGTATCCGCGAAATTCTCGGGTGAAAATGACAAAGTAAACTGACGTATCTATCACGTGATAAAACAATGTGCCATATTAACGCCTCAATCGAAGCACGTGTGTGGGGAATCACGTGAATCACACTGACAAACTGACGGCGGACGAGCCACGCGACGCGAATCAATCGGTTGACTGGAAGGACGCGATACAGAGACGACCGACAGACACTCACCCCAATTTTTTGTAGTGCATCATTGACCATATTCAACGCAGCAATGCGAACAGAAGGAGTAAGCAACGAAGCTGAGAATGAACCATGATCGGTTTGCGCCGGAGCTTCTTTGGAAGCTAATTCAGAATAAATAATAGATTAAGAACAACAAAGTAATAGGTCGAGCAGAATGAACAGAATCTAGTAATCTATAAAATGTACCCTTGGTATACACTCAGAGAACGAAGATACCGCGAAGTGTAGGGTCTGGTCATGTTTTACATTTAGTGCTGAATGCGTCAATATATAACGACCCAGATTGGAAAGTCTAACAGTGAGACTCGACTTTAACATGACAGGAAGGCTTGCAAATCTCGATGACCTATTGGGCTAAAGTGAACGGTGTGACGATCACACCAACGAAATCACTCATACCAGGCAGGCCGATAGGCAGACGTCTAACAAGCCACAGTCTCCTGGTCCTCCAGGTTGGGGATTGGAAAAAGGCAAGCATCATTTTTGCGCAAAAAGTACCAGTTTTGGTACACCGTGACCCATCCGCTGCCTTGCAGCACAGGCTTTTGAGCAAAAGGCTTTGATTGAGAACCCTAATCGTTTTCCTGTCTAGGTCTGGGCGTCCTACTAGTATCTCAACCCACAGATGTCCATGTGGCAGTTAAGCATCAGTGTGAACCACTGATGCGTTGTTGTCTATGATGATGATAATGAGGACGATGATCAATAGCGAAATAAATAAAAATGGGACACTGCACACGATGAAGAAAGTGGGATGGATGGAAGGTTGTGCGTCAACGGAAAATTAAAAAATGGTTATAACAAAAATATCTTGACGAGATCCTTTAAAGACGCCTAAGTGAAACAGAAGTGTTCAAACATTCAAAGGCCTCGGATTGATTGATTGACTGTTCGACGAAATATAATTCCGTATAAACCAGCAAAAGTAAACTGGTAGCGCACATTAAAACTAACAGCTTCAGCAGAAAAATAAATCTACCGTTTGTGTTCATTCGGAAATAAAGAAAGCACACAAGTAGTTGTATGTGACTAAATTAATGACTTTGAAATATGTTCATACCTTCAACCGCTAAGGGACAGTTAATTCACATTCACATTCACGCCCAGAGTTAATCACGTCATCCATGTGCGAAGCAAATGAGCGTTCACGAACGAATGAACACTAACTATCAAATGATAAATCAAAAGCACGATCAATCAATGAGACAGACAGGTTCGTTATAATGAAAATCGTTTCAACTCAAATTTAATTTAAGAGGGATTGAGAGATGCAGACGTTTCGTTCTTACGATGACTGAACAAATTGCGAGAAGATCGACCGGAGCTATATAAAAAGGCAAGATATCTGTTATAACCGAATCAATCTGAACATGAACGCGAAAAACTGGAAAGAATAACGGTGAGCGAATAATGCGATTGAAACTGACATCAAAAAATACGAAAACCGATGTGAATACTAACGAAGCAGACACCGGATAGGTATTATATTTACCCAACAGAAATACTTCTTCGGAAATGATTTTGCAGACAGGTGAGCGCACGAAGAATCTCATGAAGATCCATATCTCAGCAACGACTTGAGATTATAGCTTCGGTGGCGGAATCGTGTTTTTCGGGTCAGATTTATCTCAACCCTTTCGAGGATGTTGACAGTACGGGGGAAATCGAGGATTAACTCGCAGGGGTTTCATCGGTCGTCGTGCTCAATCAGTCCATTATCCGGGGAGCAGGCCACGTGATAGGCTCTGTGTGTTGGCGGTTGTTGCTGCAGATTCAGGCAGAAGGAGACCAAATGTCTTCATGAAGATCTATTCTAATTCGTCCTGTGAATGTTTAGCAATACCCGTAGATTGAAGCTAGTTGACGTGGTATATCCAAACGTCCGTTCTGTCTTGGACTTCGAAAATGGCGTTGCCCAACTTCTTTAGAATTCGCCCCAAGGACCATCTGACAATATTTTTGCGAAAATTCTGGGCCGAGACAGTTTAGTCAATGTTGAAGTGTCGATGCTTGGCTCCGTGCCGTTGACTAAACTTGTTTTCCACAATTGCGTCATTGGATTCTTAAACAGCTACAGTTGGACGGATGGAGTCTAGCGGCAGTTGGATGTCTCGTCCAATAAGAATCTTGGTTGGAGATCGTCCAACATGTCTTTGCAGATATAGTGTTGCTCCATGGTACATCAACTTGGTGAAGGGCCTGTTTGAACGTGTCCATAAAGTGCACTGTCTGACCGCTGGACTGAGAGCGATAAGGTAATGTTCGGATGTAGTCGATTTCGTTTTGCTGACACAATCCAGAAAACACTGAGGAAACAAATTGCATTCCATTGTCAATAACCAGCGTATTTGGACATCCAAATCGGTTAAACATTCGCCGAAGTTGCAGGATAGTTCATCCTGTGATAGCAAACAAGACAGTCTCCGATCACTTGGAGTATGCGTCTACGGCAATCAGGAAGTTCTGGCCGTGAAGAGGCTCAGCAAAATCTAAGTGTACCCTTGACCACGGAATCGGCCAAGATTGAAGCAGCGTCTTTGGGAGTGCTTCGGACGGAGAAGCGCAACCGTGGCTAGACCTAACCACTTACTCCAGTTGTTCGTCTATGCCGAGCCAGGAGAGTGACGATCGAGTGACCGGCATGAAGTTGGTGAACCACCTTGGATTGGAGTTCTGATGAGATGAATATATGTTCTCTGAATAGTATGCAACCCGTGAGAGTTGATATCGCGGAAAGCCTCCGAAATAACTATACCATACCGCCTGATAATCCTTTATCTGACCAACGATTCTAATTGTACGATATCACTGATTGCAATGATCGGTCTTAGTGGGTTGTTTCAGCAAGCATCTCGGTGGAGACCGGAAGTGTTCGGATGACCTCCGAGAACACTTGATTACTCTCGATCTCGAAGGACGCTGCAGCAATCCTAAACCCATACTGAATCTGAGACCTGCCAGCCAACCACGCGGGAAAGAGCGCTTGCCTGTTGAATGCTGGTGGCTGACGCACACGCAGTATCGAAGTCGTAGTTCAGTAGTTTCGTCAACCATCGATAAAGACGGATGGTTATGTAGACCAGGGTGCTCTTCTATGACCCAAAGACACCGAGCAGTGGTTTGTGAAATTGTGGCATCAGTTGGTTTTTGCGAGGCAGTGGTAGAGTCGACTGCATTTCTGGGACTTGTTTTTGCGAAGCAAGCACAGGCACACATAATACCAATTACTACAATGCCAACAAAGTATCGGAGGATTCGAAGATCGCTCCTGGACAGTTGGTCGCGATCCATCCGGCGTGAAGATGACCAGAGCGTAACGACTGGATACACAGAAACGCTGGAGGCATTTACGACTGCCCGATCACCATGACATTAGGTTTGAGACTGACTAACCTGGGACATTCAGTAGTGTCACCTGAGGATCCCGTTCCATGCTGCGTAATACTACAGTGCGGATATTGGCATCTTATCATCGTCATTATCATCACTGACAGCAGCACATCACTACTGATGCATAAACGCCAACAACCAGGAAGTAAACGGCAAGCCCGGGCCAATAAGGAAGAAGAAGGGGAGGGGAACTAACTGCCGAAAATAGCCATGTCTATATTCAAACATTAAACATGAAGTTGATCACAGCTTGCAAACAAACATTCGAACTATAATCGAAAGTAAGACGTCATCAGCAAGAAGACTTCCTTAAGGTTTTCACTGCCACTCGTCATCAAATGCAATTACTTCACTGACAACTCGGCCAAACAACGACCATATTCACGCCACTGAGCCTGATTAAACGCCATCTCACCCAAAGTGTACAACCGCCGACTCCATGAGTCGCGAGAACCTCAGCGCGGGAAAATAACCCAACGTACAATGGACAACCGCCCGATGAACGGTTTCATTTTCATACGCCTGGTCATCACACGTCCACCTCGCACCTCACGCCAGTCGGCCGCTGC
The DNA here is from genome assembly GCA_014338405.1 of Paragonimus skrjabini miyazakii. Lineage (NCBI taxonomy): Eukaryota > Metazoa > Platyhelminthes > Trematoda > Plagiorchiida > Troglotrematidae > Paragonimus > Paragonimus skrjabini miyazakii. Next base: position 63,542 of record JTDE01004204.1, read on the forward strand.
ATCAGCAATGGGTGCTCGGTGTGGCTGATGACTTGCTGATATTTTTAGTACATGACCTAACCATCTAATTCTGTTTAAGCTTAACAATTGAACAAGGATACGTTTGAAAATCACAACCAAACACCCATTTCCTAATCTCTTCGTTACGTGTTCGTTGGTACTACATGATGCGAGCGATCGAACGTAGACATCGATGGCCAAATGACTGAAGACGGTTCGCGTCTTCTACTCTGAGCGACCAAGTTTCGCAACGATAGATTAACACACCCCTTACAGGCGCCTTATACATCTGGTCCTTAAGCTTCGAAAGCAAGTTCTACATAACGATCTGTCTGTGATGAGAGACCATAGGCGAAAATCGGCGTCTTGAGTGGATCGTCGGTTATGGTGGACGGCTTGAGGCGCACGCACTTTGGACTGACGTTGCCGGCACAGGTGACAAAGTCCTCGGATTCACAGTTGGCCAACAGAAAGCAGTGGTATCGGATGTTGAATAGGGATGATAGTTTGCCAGAGAGTCGGCGAAGATACTTACATGTGTCACTGAAAAGAACAGCGCAAACGTCCTTTGGCAGAATGACGTCTACATAGCGCTCGAACTCCAAAGGACCCACTTCGGAAAATGGCATTCGGACAAGTTGGGCACCATCAACAGAAGCCAGATTCCCTTTGAATACCTTTCCATGTTTTCGATTCCAGATACCGAAATGGACCTTGGGGGACTGGTCTAAACGGAATTTTAGGATTGAATTTCTAATGACCCAAGTCAGTGGGTGTCTGCGTAATAGTATTGAAAACCGGACCCGGCACAGTTAACTTCGGCGTCAACGTCTCAATCAGCTTCAGTTACGTCTCCTCAAATTGAGCCTGCTGTTGCTGCATACTGACTGACAGCGCTTCTACGGTTATTGCCATCGTGGATTCTTAGATGCACTGATACACAGCGGAGAACAGTAGAGATAACGTATTCAACTACTAGACGTTTTGCTGTTTATATGGATTACTTATCTGTATTTACAGAAATAAACGACCTTATGGCCACGTGAGCACGCGAATATATACCTGAACCCCACGCCGATCCATATCTCGATGATGGCTTGAAATAACACAATCCTAGCAGCGGAATCGTGTTCTTCGGGTCTGGTTTACTCTAATCTGACTTTGTCGAACAAAGTGGATGTACCAACGGAGAGATTTAATGATGCTGCAAAATATATTGAATGATGATTGACAACCAACTCTGCGGAAGTGTTAATACAGCACGCAACTTCGAAGGTGATATAGTAGCAGTCGAAGAAAGAAAGGATGCTTATAAAATACAAACTACGAATAATGCTTTCGTTGGTAGTCCACTGACTAATAACAATTTGATTGTTTTTCTACGCATGTATCTTTAAAACAAACCTCGTAAAGAGTGCATCAATCATTTGGAAATGCTGTGTCATTTTTACTGTCATTAATAACTATGTTCAACACGTTTGAAGGCTTCGTGAACTCCACATTTCTTGCCGAGATAGTACAGCAACGATGGGCTGTGCAGAGCTTTTGAATGTGCTGGCAGTGTCTAGCATCCAGCCAGCTGATAGGGCACTTAAAGTGATTCCAGGAACTTTCCTCAATATACGTATTACAACTCTAACTCTTTACATGGATGACTCTCGTTGCTCTAAGCTCCTTCCCTGTCCTGGCTATGGTACCCGTGGAGGTCATAATTGAAACACCGGGCAATCTAGCTGAAAACACTTCACATCATGAGATATCAGGAATATTATCTTATTTTAAGTATACATACATCCGAGGTTGCTGCTATCCAGGAAAAGAGCCAGCATACGGAACCCAGATTTCTTTGGAAGGATAGTGAAATTGTTATTTAGATGTAGTAGAAGGAACCGCAAGAACAAATAATTTCGTTGAAGGCTGGCTTTAGGTCTCCAAGTATCTTCCGGTGTCCCGATATTGCTTCACGATTTACTGGCGGATACGCAAATAAAACATATTCTTGTTCCTCGAAGAATCGTTCGTATGAAACAGCTGAACTTTAACCTTTAGGTGAAATAGTAATACGCTTGCACAGCACTTCACATTCTTGAGATAAATTTTAGAAAAAACCGAAAGCGATTTCATTTGTCTTAAATTTCCCTGAAATATGCCCGAATCTTGTACAAAGACTAGTAACTGCCGTTTGATTAAACGTGCAAATGATTAGCTGTCAAGTAAATCACTGTCGCGTGCCTAAATGTCGCAGAATCAATCAACACAACCTGAAAAAACCGGTAAGGTGTTCTTACCTAATTACCACCTTGTGTCTGTTATTGAGCAGTAGAAAGCTTCTGTTGTTTGGTAACTGGCTCAACTCATCAGAAAAGTAACAGCACGACTACATAACCAATTGAAGCAAACGTGACCCCCATAATTTTATAATGGTGGTAAGGTGTAAACCGACAGTGGGCCGTTGCAGGCACACTGCAACCATGAACAGGACAATAATTTTTCCTTGAAATCAGCAAAAACAGCTGTTTGAAGGGAAGATGTACATATTTCGTATGTTACGAAATCATGCTTACAACAGTGTTCATAATGATATGTAGTTGATATTTGAATGCAAATTTTTAACTGATAGCTGACGTAACCACCTTATGAGACGACAACGAGTCCGGTTAACGATGAAAAACAAAAAATGATTTCCCATGTGGTCTGCTAGTTTTGTGAACTACAACATTTGTTAGACAAACACATAGGAACACTGATCAAACAGACTACTAATGTCACAGAAGGGAATAATAATGAAGCAAAAAACATACTTCTGTTAACTGTTTGGGCACCAGAACTCAAATCATTTGTGATGTGAGTACACTGGTTTGTGGCCGGCTGTCTACGAGTAATTGCCAACTCCTGATGAAGATCTGTGTAACAAAAAACAAAACTATCATAAACCAGTTTCCATCTAGCATAGCGCAATGACATCATGGATCGCACGTTGTTCACATAAGGTATGTTCACACACTCCTTTTACATCAGTTTTTCTTGGTACAGTAGTCTAAACAGCAGACCAAACATTAACTGGAATCAGATACACACTGGTGAAGGCCTGTGATTAGTAGTATGATATGCGGTGATCAAATGTACTGAGTCAACACTTTTATCGTAACATAATTGTAGCGATCTATAGGTGGGAGAGAGCGGTAACTCTCAAACGTCAGATAAGAACTGAACAGAAGAGGTTGGAGAACCGTTCAAAATCTTGTATGGTTTAGCAAAACTAGCACAAACCGATAATGATGAAGTGAAGTATGGAAACGGCCAAACGGATGGTATAGTGAACAACAATATAGATAATTAGACCCAAAGGAATAGTCGGGATTCTAATTGAAGTGTGGCCTTACCTCTAGTTTCCTCCTTCAGCCGTTGTACAGTGACGATCAAATCTTCCTTTTCATCAAGTTCATTTTCTAGGATCGCATTTCTCTCGATGGCTTTATTTAACTGTGATTCAAAATCCTCAAGTGAGACGACAGCAGCCCTGAAAATAATGTTGCATGTGCCACAAATCAAGTTACCTTTTGGCACGTTCCAAATCATCATTAATTTGTTCGATTTCACGAATGTAGCGTTGTTGTTTCTCGTTTTCACGTTTATACACAGTGAGTTCCTCTTGCAGCCGTTCTACTTCTTGACTGAGAGTGGAATAACCACTTTCAACTTTCTCCTGTGGATAAAACACGTTAAAAATAAGAAATGTTCAATGTTTTAGGTGAAAAAGACTTCAAAATTCGTTCACACCCACTCGATAGTGATCGCGCTCGCTGGTAAGCTTTTCAGTCAAAAGAATCAGTTCATGGTTTTGCTTCTCTAATTGCTTCAACTGCGTTTCCAGCTCATATTCTAGCTCTTTCGAGCTGGCTTGAAAATCATCCAACTCTTCGCGAACTTCATCCAGCCTTAGGTAATAATACAAAGTGTATAAAGTACTTTACCCTTGTTTATATTCATCGGCCATTTTGCGCCAATAGGCAACCTCTTCATGTACATCTTTGAATGGTGAAAGTTCCATGATCAAATACTGAAATAAAACCAGAAAAGAACGTATGTCATGAGTGTACGTCGATTTTAGGTTTGAAAAAGTACAATGATAACGAAACCGATTTCCAACTACAGTCACAGTTTTGTTCTGTGTACTACAATACTGGTACAGAACCTATTTATGATATTCACTGTAAGCATCTTTACGTTGTAGTATTCAGGTTCATTATAGACTTCCTGTCCGTGTATCACACCACCCCATCCAATAACACCTAATATTCATCGTTAAAATGTGTCGCGCATGTATTATAAGCAGATTGTTCGACACTAAACTAATAAGCTACAGTTAGTTTGCAAATTAAGTGCTGTTACATTCAGGAGAGCCCATTTTACTCTAGAAGTTGGATATGACTGGCGATCATGACCTCACGGACTACTTCACCTCTCACTTAATTTACCAGTTCACCTGCAATTAAGATGGCAAGTAAATTGATAAGACGGGCCGGAATTTACGACAACGAAAAGTCGAACGCACCCCTAATTGGTTACTGTGCACAAAAGATGCTGACGCAGACAGTATTTTTGCTGTGGAATTGCCCCTGATTTTGTTGGTGTACGTCATGTTTCACTGCTGCTCTCGGTGCCAAACGCCTTTTACATATAATGTTCTTATGTATGCGACCGACTAGAATAAACGGAATATGAATATCTCGGAACATTTGTCTTTCTGCCGAGTTGATGAATTGGATCAAGGGACCTCGATGTCACAAACACACTTTAAAGAAAGTCCTGAACAGCCAACAGAGGAAAACACATGCACTAAATGATGGACACCTGGATCATCATCCCACTTTCCGAGTTGAGCCGTAACCATGGATGATATGACTCTGGCTTCCGCTAAACCAAACAATGGACCAGGAAATAGCAGAGTAATAAATCTGTACAAATGTATGAAAAGGAACGGAGAACAAGCAACGGAACTTCGGCGACATACTGCTATGCCAGAGAGTGGTTGGAACAAGCGGCGTGGATGGTTGCGAACTGTCCACCGAGTAGACGGCTCCAAAATTTGGCGGAGTGGTAACTTAATCACAATATCCTTGTCCAAGACGAAACCCTGCCTGTTATTCCCAAATGTCTAACAGTAGTAACTTACGAACTTTATATCGTGTTTCAGGCTAAAGGTCAAGTGGTTTACACAGCTTGCGGCTACAGATGATAGCTAACAGGGTCTAATCATCACCACTATCAACATCAACACAACGACCTTGAGCGTAACAAGAAGGTACTGTGGTTCGGACCACCGTCCACCTCAAAAGTAACGCAGAGTATCCTAGGAGAAGACGTTAGAGAAAAGGTGAAAAATAACGAAATACCAAACGGAGGAACTAGAAATGGCATGAATACAGGTACGCCATTGACTGAGGCACACTGCCACCTCGGATAGCATTTCTAACCAGCGATTTGAGTGGTCACGAAGACCCCAGCCAGGTAGACGACATCTGCCCAGTTTGCTCAATGGAACAGTCAGGATCTACATATTTCCTGACCACGTTGATGTTTAACCACTAGGCGGTTTTACCCAACTGTTAGTGGTATCAGGATGTAACGTCCGGTATGGTAAATGTTCGGCCGACATACATAGTAGGTGGCCAAACCATAGCAGACTGTGTAACGTGAGTATTTGACTAATTGATCGCACATCCCAAGCGTTTCTGAATATGAGCTCGGCGAATGGCCGTACTGCTCACACGATCAGTCCACTCAATAAGGGTCAACTGGCGGAAACACTCAACAGCAAGTTTGTTGATATCGTCACGAACAAGTCACCTTTCCGAACTATAGAGCACAACGGAATGGGCACAAGCACTGTATATCCTGTTTTTCAGCGACAACCGAAAGTCTCTTCGATGCCATAGATGACGCAGGTTGACAAGGATAACTCGTGCCTCTGTCATCCCCACTGATACCTCATCAGCAATATTATAAGCTGACGAGATAATGCTACTCACATATGCATGTCCACAGTCTCATATGGACTGCCTGCAACAAAGAACGTAAGAATGAGAATACCCCAGTCTTGAAGCAGCACTTTGTACTGGAAGATGAGCAGCATATTTCCTACAAATCAGCCCACTCATTCAACTTGTTCAGCATGATCTACATGTCCTCAGCAGAGGAGCTAAGTGAGACAATATTATCCGCATTCTCCATGTCAGTCAATCTTGAGCCACGGAAGAAGTTCAACACCAAGTTCGCTAGATTCTTCAAGAGCACTTTCCAGAATATCGCCCACGACAAAACTGAACAGGAATGGGGAGATCCTTGACGAACATCACTGGAAGAGATGAACACTCGAGACAGCTGTCACTCTGCTTGCAGAATGAGCATACAGTTATCTCAACGGATTCACATAGTTCCCGGAAACTCCCTTGCGAAGAATGCAGTTCCACAGAACGTGACAAGCAACCCAATAGAAGGCAGCCCTTAGGTCTGGAAGGACCGCGATCATCGATCGCCTATAAGAGTGCCGATGCTAAAATACCCGTCACAAGGTAAAAAAATTGACCAACACATCCACAAACGGACCGGAATCCTGGCTATTCTTCACGTATCTGACTTCCTATGGATCTAGTGAGCCGATGTGAAACGAGGCCAGTGAGTAACCTGGATGCAACAGACACTAGAGTGACCCTTCTCATCCGGTCCGGCAGCCTTATTGCGTTTAAGCAAATTAGGCTACAGGACCATTCCTGCTTCTGATAGAGAGCAGTCCGGAACGCAAATAACTAACCATTCGGGTCCCGTCGTCTACATGATCCGCTTGAGGCCCGCTGAACTATTCCTCAAAATGTTCAGCCTACCTGTCAAGTCGGTGCGAGTAGTTGGTGATAAGTAAACCATCTTTTTCACTAATGACCTCAATTACACAGAATCGACGGCCGGTACAACCACAGATCAGGGGAGAAAGCTTTCTACTATTCCCAGACAAAAAGGTTCGTTCCACCTCTTTCGACTGTTCGACCGAATGGTGCTCACAGTCTTTGTGTAATCTTTTGGTTAGCTTGCATTCAAGTATTTGATAGTCGTACTAATATTTAGAACCAGGTGAACTCGAGCGACGCTTGTTTATGAGGCTTATCGACGTGACAGAGATCCAGTTCTGTCGCAACTGAAAGGGATTTTTGGAACAAACCTCTTCACAGCAAGTTTTTACAGTTGTCACGATTTGTTCCCGATGTTCCTTAGGTTCACTCACCTGACCCAAACTGAGCAATTTGTTCATCAGTTCTTCATGGTATTCATTCTTTACACTGTTCACTTGAATGCCAGTTAAGTATCTTACACTTATGAGTATATGACCTCTGGGCTAATAACAAAGCAAAACGGGGACACAACATGAGTCGAGTTCAAGCAGCTGCTCCAAAATGCACGACAGTCTTTAACGGTGTGGTGCCACATGTAAGTGACTACTATATGATCGAGTTGTGTCCACGGCTGAGAAACACAGGGGGCTCTCCGTGTGATTCAGTCTCTCTTCCTACGTTAAAATGCGGCGATCCAAATACAAAGACGGTGAGATGTAGCAGTACGTCGCAACTGTCAGCGTATTACGCTCGGACACCAAACATAACTCTCAATCGCCACCTCTCAAGAGAAAGGCAATCAAGCTGAGCATTAAAATAGCTGGTTAGTTCAACGGCCTGAACGATGGCGCTGACTCCTTGAAGTGACTTTAAGAAAAGGACACTTGATGATGTGAGACAGAGAAAAGCGTAAGAAAGCTGTCACCAAGGTGTCGCATTACATTCACTTGCGCCTTAGTTACTTGTTTGCAAGATGTAAGAACCTTGACGTTGACTAACTGAATCAAAACAAAGTGATTTATTACTTACTCAACGACGCGAAACTACAGCTTCATCTCGGCTGTAGGGTAATTACACACCAATCATCACTACGATGCTACCAGTGCCGAACGATGGAGCAAGGTTTTACCGTTGTCAACACGCAAGTCATCTGCCTATTCAACATCATACTTCTCCACTGAGCATTGATTTAAACTGCCAACTTTTACTCCACAGAAAGACGAGAAGAGGTACAACTCGTATTAAGTGCAGTGAGAATAAATTTGGGAAGTCTGATGGTCGCGGTCAGCCAACGCAAAGTGACCTAAACACGGAGGACCTCGTTTAAAGTGTTTATTGTCAACGTGATTTCGACTGCAAAGCTCATGCCGAAAGAGACCATAAAAAGCTCGAAAGTTCAGCATTAAAATGTGCACGAAACGTAATGCTACTTTTTATTTTAAAAAAATCGCCAGTTAAAATGCAGCCCACATTATTTGACTTTCATCCTAAAGATACGCAGTCCCTTAATCTTCAAGATTATTTATTTGACAACAATGCGTCCTTTTGAAATTAATGAGTGTTTACTACCCTCACAATTCTGGAGGACAACCGCATTACTCTTACTCAAGCCCTGCCGATGTCTTTGCTGGGATGATAAAACCGCCTGTTATATTTAGTATTTGTAACTTGTGATGTCAAAAAGATGTCCAGCTAGTAAATATACATACAGAATACAATGAGCGCGTGCTTAAAGGATAGATAATATGTCCCCACAAACATTTGCAAAGGCCACTGTGTAAGAGACATTAACTGGTGCAAACCAATCATGTTTGACCTGCTCCCAGTCTTGCGCAAGACAAAAGTATTGTAACAGTGCAAACGAAAGGACATGAGGTTAAATAAATACCTGCCAGTTAATATCTGATAGTAACTCCACAGGTCCCACAACAGATGTAGCTAACCGTGGTAACACTGAGTC
>JTDE01004205.1:8805-19604 GCA_014338405.1 Paragonimus skrjabini miyazakii
TCCACTCGGAAGACATCTTCGTATCGGCTGAACCAGGATTCGAATGTCACGCCGGCATCGGCATCATAAACGAATTCATTGATGCTGTTCGTGATCGCGTCCACCGTTGAACCCAGTTTGACGTTTGAATTTGCTGACATCAGAGATAAGTTGCGCGTTAGTGTTTCGATTAATTTCAGCTGAACTGCATCGAACTGTGCCTGTTGCTGTTGCAGGATCAGTTTCATTTCTTCCACTGAGACTGTTATTTTCCGCGTGGATTACATTTGTAGCACCCGAAGTCGCGAGCTATTGGATCGTCCCTTAATACGAGCTCAATCGTTTGTCCCCAGAACCGAGAAGAAGAATAGGCGCGGCAACAAATGTTTATAGGGAGGATAAGACGAGTCAGAATTAGGCAACAGAGGTTCTAAATTTGTAGGGCGAAGTAAGTACCATACATGGCCGAAAGTGAACGCCAGAAAACGGTTCAGATAACGTACATGCGTTTGATCATGCAGTTGCAATCTGATTAACTGGGTCAGATTGCTTAACCGAGTGAGTTTAAATGTATCACTTCCTTCGAAGCCGGATCGATCAATCGACATGACGTGAGTTGCCTTCGCTGCTTCGTTAGGAGATGCGTCTCCTAACACCTTCCATCTTTTTACTTGGGTAACCCATAAGTCCCATCATTTCTCGATGCGTATTCAGTCATTTTGCGCCAATCCAGCTAATGACCATTTGTTTGAGAGACCTCAATTCCGTTCAATCGCCCCCTATCATTGAGCGGTGCCTTGTTGCCGATTTTATTGTATGGACACGTTATTGTTCAATTTCGAAAATGTTTCCACATTCGCAGTGCGGATTTAATTTTCCTGTTCATTTGTGCAGTTAGTATGATGGTGAATCCAACTTTTGAACGATAACATTTCATTATCTGTTTCAAAGACAAATTGTTTTCTCCGCCGTCGGATAATGAGAAGGATCTGGGTTTGGGGCAGAGGACGCGGCAAATTATGTTAATTAGGGCTTTATTGGGATTATTTACGGTAAACGAGGGGGTATTTTTTTTTACAGTCTTCTGGGGAGAGTTTTTGTATGCCAGTCAAGTAAACCACCAAAACCGACTACCATTAATTATAGCCTGATGGTTTACTACAGTGAACAAGTTATTGTAACTGGGCATATATATAATACAGGGGAAAATTGTCTAGGTGGGTCATAGTCCTGTTTTTGTTTTAAGCACAACTCTACATAAGTTTCTTCCACTAGATTTACTATAAGCTTCAATTTTATACTGATATTCATTCTGAGAATTGCACATGAATAAGGTGCAGGGGAATAAAATGACGCCGTTTCTTAGGCATGCCATAAGTCAAATGCTAGTTGGGGTGTGAGTAGGCGGTGGATGAGAAATAATCAGTTTCAGGCAAGCTGTTTCAAATGAGAGCCTGACAGTAAAGACGGGTATATACGTAATACGCTGCTGACGGCTAAATGTTTTTCGGACCACATCTAAGAAGTTCAGTAGAAGGTACACAGAGTGTGAAGATTGGCATTATGTTCGGTGAAGTAGTGAAGTTGACCAAGCCATTTTTAAAACGCTGATTGTTGTTACTGGCTCTGATGTTATTCGGAAGTCTGTTCCAACTATAGGAATATTTTACAATGAAGAAGTTGGCGCGTGTCTTTTTCCGGACTAACAGGGTTGGTAAGGTGGAATCCTTATTTATCAGACCATATGAAATGACCATAAGGAATGAACGGCGAACGTTGTGATGATGGCGTCTGAGTGTATCAGTTTATACAGAAGTGCAAGATTCAACTTTAGTCTTTGTAAACAAAATGGATTATTACCAAGTTTCGACATAGTACTTCATGGGCGGATGAAGACGAATAGCCTAATAAGCTTTCGGTAAAAGATCGTTGGAGATTTTCCAACACAAGCCTATCAGGTTTGCGCAGGTGGCAGTAAACGAAGGTGCAATACTCAAGTTGAGGTCAAGCACACATTTTGTAAACAGCCAGCTTCGCATCCGGTAGACCGAATGTCTTTTTGATACGGCCTGTTGTCATTTTAGTTCTTGCTACCTGAAAGCGTACTTGCTCAGAGGAAGTGAAGGTGTTTAAATATTGTATTCCTGGATCTCGAACGGAAGTGGCGGTGTCAATACGACGACCGTCCAGTGAGACAGAACCATCGGGTATTTAACAGCTTTAGGTGATAATGTTCGATTCGTTTGTTGAAAACTTCATGAGCCATGTTTTGCATCACGGACCAATGATGCTATGTCGTGTCCAATATTTTGTAGACTAAAGGCGAGGTTTCTAGGCGGTCGAAATGCGTGAACGATTTTGATATCGTCAGCAAACAAGAAGGGTTTGCCACGTTTAATAACACCGCAAGTCATTTGTATACATGAGGAAAAGTAGCTGCCTCAGATCGTTTCGTTGAATCACCCCGCTAGTCACTTGTATTGGCGTTGAGCGGTGCTCTTTTGTTTTAACAATTTGGCTTCGGCCTTCATGGTATGACGAAATACAGCTGTACAAAGATTCTTGTGTGCCAAGAGATGCTATTTTGGTTAACCGGCGCTTATGGGGCACACGATCAAATGTACCGCAGTTCCTGCGTCGGCAGGAATCGATATATGATCTAAGAAGTCCAACTAATACGTCATGCAAGAGCGCTTACTGAACGAACCGTACTGCGGAAGGTGTACAAGGCTTTGCGACCTTAGGAATTCGACAGCGGGCACTTTTATTACCCATTCAAACATTATTGAGCAGATTGGTGTGTGCTTGATGGGACGATAGTTACTAGCTTCCTGCCTTGGACCACTTTTGTAACGCGTCACAATGATTGACTTTTTCCACTGGGGAGGGAAGGTGCGAAATAGGAATGATAACGTTAGTTTAATTAGATCCTCACTTACTGAAGAAGTTGGTAGATTGATATTTTACTCTGTTTTGTTGGAGTGGTATGTTACTATGTTTTCGGTATTCTCTGTAATCTTCAAGAGCGGTGCTGCACCCTGTTTTCAGTGACTGCCTTTTAGGTCAGAAGAAAACCGGTGACGTTGAAAGGGACAAACCGACTGGCTCTGGATGACTTTGGCCTCCAGCCTCAAGCCCGTGAACAAATCGTTGAAATCTTCCAAACGCTCCCTCCACCTTAACAGCGTTACATCACTACGTTTCATTACTATATCCTACTTATGCCTAACGTAATCAATTACTATGTGGGTCTTATGGAAACTGCCCAACAGCCCACATACAGCTTTCCCCGCTGTATCCCAAATAGCCCGCCCCATCTAGTCCATTTAGGGACCCATGGGGGCAAAATGGGAACTGGCCCGAAAACCGTTTTACTGTGCAGAAGTTCACCTACGCACCCGGTTTTTCTCAACTATTCAATGGTTCAATGAGTTGTAAACGAAGTAGGAAGCTGGAGCTTTTGAGGATTCCGTATCTCGATGCGTAAAATCTCAAGCAACTCAGCAACAGACTGAAATGAGAGAAAGAGGTGCAGTAGCTGAACTAATACAATAGATGTTGGTCAAGGCGAGCCTTGAAAATTGCTACAGAGCTGGCAGAAACAACATGGTCTGGTAGAGCATTCCAAGCCTTGCAAGCACGCAATGACAAAAAGCTATGTTTGCATTCAAGTCTGCTATGTTGGACCTCTAGTTTTATGGGGTGGTTCCTCAGTGTCACTTTACTCCCCTTGTTGAACATCAGGTGGCAAGGGTGTTTTGGGGACTGCATAATCAAACAGGTTGATACCAAGTCACCTCTGAGCCGACGGTACTCCAAAGATTTAAGCCTTTCCTCATATGGTCTAGTTTTCAGGTCCCGGACTGACTTGGTGGCTCGTCGTTGTACCGTCTCCAGGGGTAACTTGTTCTTTTGGAGCTGCGGTGGCCAGATTACAGTTCCATTCTCCAGATGCAGTCAAACGAAACTTTTAGAAAGAAGCTGAAAACAATTAGGGTTGAACTGGCCGAAGATGCGTTTTAATAACGCCAGGATGTTGCTAGCCTTCTTTGCATTTGTTTAAACCTTCGCTGAGCTCGGGAGAGTGTGCGAAACAGTGCGTCCTAGGTCCTTCTCAATAAGAACCGTCTGAAGCGGATACTCGTCGAGGTAATAAGTGGTGTTCATAGAGCTGCGAATGTACACAAATTTGCACTTATTAGCGTTGAATTCGAGTCGGTTCACTCGAGACTCACTTGAAAAGAATGTTGAGGTCTTTCTGTAGGATGATAGAATCATCGGTTGTGTTGACGGCTCGCCAAATTTTGACGTCGTCCGCAAAAAGCAGTAACGGAGAGGTGATTGAGAGTGGGAGGTCGTTGATGAATACCAAAAATAGCAGCGGGCCAAGAATTGAACCCTGGGGGTACTCCACTGAGGCTAGGCTTGCAGGTAGGGAAAACGCCATTAACGCGCACCCTGTACAGACGGTTAGCAAGATACGCACAAGCCACTGGAGAGGATTGCCTCGCACCCCATAATGAGAAAGCTTACCGAGCAAAACAAAATGATCCACGCGGTCGAATGCCTTAGCAAAGTTGAGATACACAACGTCTTTTCCACTACCCTGATCATCTGCTTTCGTCCACCGGTCGGTGGCTATCAGTAGATTCGTGGTACACGAACGGCCCTTGCGAAATCCGTGTTGCGCATCGGAGAAGAACTCACGAGAGGTGAGATACTTATAAAGCAAATCGTATACAAGCGCCTCTAAACATTTTGAAACGCTTGACAGCAATGCAATTGGTCTGTAGCCACTGGGGCAACGTCGCCTACCACCCTTAAAAACGGGTGTAATGCTCTCGAGTTTCCAACTGCTGGGTACTGTTACCCGAAAGAGAGATTGCGTAAGCAGAAGGCTAAGTGGGTCAGCAGGCTGTTCCGCCGCTTCTCGCAAGGCCTTGGATGGCATACCGTCGAGGCCAGGAGAGCAGTCCCTAAGGCAACTGAGTTTAGCCAACACCGCTGTGGAGGAGGTATCCACAGTGTAAGTGCATCGATTTCAGTGTCAAGACGAACCGGAGGAACTGATGGCGACTGCACAAAAACATTGCTGTAAAACTCAGCAAGGACATCAGTGGTCTCCGTATAAGAGCTAGTAAGGCCTGATGGGCCTAAGAGTTGTGTAACCCCAACTTTTGCCTTGCGAGTTGATGCTACAAGTCGGAAGAGACTATTTGGATCGGCGATAAACCGTTCTGTAAGACGTTGTTGGTAGTGAAAACGGTCGCGGCGAATTAGCGATGTATACCGATTCCTTAGGGCAGCGTATGTTTTTGGTCAGCTTGATTCTGATAATCGATAGCACGTCCAAGCATACCGCTTCTTCAGAATGAGTTTAAGTGTACTGGAGCGTAGTTGATTTGGAGGCTTATTCCATTTGAAGCTTGATAGTGGTGTAGATTCACCTACGGCTGCAGAAACGATGGCAGTAAGCTTCTCACAGAGATAATCGACAGAGTAAAGTGGGGTGTAATTCGCCCATGATTGCATTTCCAAGCAGCCACGAAGTTTCCCCACGTCCATTTTCCGGGAGTCTCTGCGATTGCTCGTCGTTGAGCTGACCAGAATCGTACTACAAATGAGGCCAAATAAGACGACTGTGCGATCACAGCCCGAGTGATGCGATGATTGTAAGGTTGTCTACCATCAACTCTTCGTTATTGAATAGGTAATCCAGTCGCGACGGATTATGGCCAGTACGCCACCGTGTGAAATCAGACATGCGTTCCGTAAAACCTAATGCTCCGACTGTGTGAAAAAATTGTGCAGAGATAGAATTTTCAGTGCTTGTATACGAGCAGGCTGGGAAGTTGAAATCGCCCATTAAGAGAATGCGGGAAAATCCTAGAGTGGGTAAAACTCCCAATCCAAATAATAAAAGTTCCTCTTTAGAATTATCCGAAGATGGAGGACGATAGAGGACCCCTACCAGCCAGCGTTCTGATCCACTTAAGCGAATCGAGCACTAGACTGTTTCTTGAATCGCGGCAAGCACTGGACTGTTAAAACGAAAGACTTGAAGAGAAGTGTGGATATAGAGGGCCAATCCCCCTCCTCTAACTTCAGTTATATCCGCACGGAAGAAACCATATCTTCTAAAGCGATTTAAGAATCCAGGTATTAAGTGCTCAGCCACGACTCCGTTATGGCAACAATCCAGGGCACTGTGGTAGAACAAAGTTTGCGAAGCTGTAATAGTTTATTCACTAAACTAAGCGCATTTGTGTACATGCACCATACAGAGTTAATAGTAAACGAATGAACGTTCTCCGGCGATTGTGAATGGGAGGTTCATTCAAAACGCAACGCTAAAGAAGGTCGCCGACTTCACAGGAGCCGGCTGTGGTGAGTTTTTTGAGGTCATTAAATCCCCAATGGGAATCACCAGGCGACTAGCACGCGTGCGGCGATTGGCTTTTAATAAATCTCGTTCCTCTTTGAAACGATCGGGGTGAAACGAAATACCGCCAGGGATAAGAGGCCGCCGGTGGCGGAGCTGCTTTAGTATATGCGACGCTATCTCATGCGAGGTGACAGTAATTTTGAGGAATCGTGGTCGGGATTCGTCCGACTCCAGTTCGGGTCGCAGGATTCGATGAATACGTTGAACCTGAACGTTGGTAAGTTCAAGGGCAGTTGACAGGAATCGCCACTGACTCTCGTCATGTTTCAGGTCATTAGTGGTGGAATCGGGGACACCCCTAATTATAACATTGCGAGCGCGATCAGTGGTTCCAGGTCCCTTCTTAGCGAGTTTTCGCCTCTGGCGTTCAGCCCATGGTATATCATGGTATATCCGGGCAACGAAGTCATCAAATAGCCGCGAGGAGAACATGTGTCAGATTAGATGACGAGAGCAAGACCCTTGCTAATCGAGGTTTGTCAGCATGGGGCGAATCTAATTTCCTCGCCAACCTCGTGATAGAATTTGGAACGCTTTGATATATGCCTATCTTAGTGCAGAGACTAACCCAGAGCTCACGATCATGCTCGTCTTGCAGCTTTAAGCAGCTGGCGACACGTTCAGGAAGGTTTTGAACAATTACAGAGTCTTCTAAAACAGATGAGCTCAACCGTTTTGAAGCGACGGTGTTGGTGCCCCCGGAGAACTTCGCCGAAATTACGCCGTTATTAACGTAGCTCTCCCGAGCAGCAACGTCGGGCTTCTTGGGTAGTACCGAGTGAAGAACCTCGGGATTCGGTCGCTTTTGCCTACACGCTGTTGCCGGGTTGACAATAGTAATGGTTGTGTGCGTTTTTGGAGAAACCGGGGTTATCTTCTTCGATGGCGCTCCTGAGACAACTGACGCATGGGATGCTGTGCCTGTACCACTTGCACTACATGCCATACTGTCTATAGCCCGTGGCTCAGAGGATGTCACATTCCCTGGTAAGGTGCCTGTTTCAGAACTAGGGGCCTGCCTAGCGGTTCGACAACTAAGGCAAACAAGGTAGATACAGTCTAGCTGTGTTGTTGATAACACTTTGTAAACCTCGTTCGACGTGCTTAGGCACGAAGTGTGAAACCATGCGTCGCAGAGCAAACACTGCATGGCGTGGTCCCTCGCGTGGACAATCCTTACACAAGATCCACAGCTGGATCTTTTCACCATCTCCGGGGCGGCTACGCAAATAAGAATGGGTTAATTCGAAATTCTAGAAGTCTTTAGGTTACGGACGCAGTCAAATATCAATAAAACAATGGGCGTAGAGATTCGAACTCACAGTATTCAAACTGCGCGCCAATGTTACGCATTATTCTTTCAGTTCTTTTCATATAATTGCTCCACCGCATCCGCATTGGTCCCTAACCTACCGGACAATCCGCCAATGCTGGTATACAAGCAACAATGAAACGATATAAATGCACGCACATTTATCGACTATAGTTGTAAATGTACTACACCGTCGTTCGGATCAGTACATAGGTTTCTTCCCATACAATTAGTTCACAGTGAAAATCAGATCTTCGTTCACTGATCTTCATTGTCCATATGGATGGCTTGTCTACGAAAAATATCTGCAAGGTAATGGGTACAATATTGTAAATGAGGACGCCAGTGTAGCAGAATGCGATGATTTGAAATACGTAATAGTAATAGGAATCGTACTTAGCTCAAACCCAGAGCTAGCTTCTACGCAGTAGTAATAACGCAGCACACCAGCCCACGAAATTGTATTGTAATCAGTCCATGTACAATGTAATTATTCATGTAGTAAAACAACAACAGCATATAAAGTTCCGTTATGATTTACAATCATCACACAGAATAACATAGTGTTGCTGTTTGTGTGGATAAAAGTACATAAACAAAAAGTTATAGTGATTGCACAACAAGCGATGGCTAATGTTCGAGAGACAACTTATGGTTAATGCGCCACACTAGATCCAGTGTGGCACATCGAAATGACACAATTAGCATGTCGATGCGGGTTGCAAACGGAAGTACACAGTTTTAGATAATCCGTCCTACCTGATAGGCGGACTTGTAAAGTAGGTACACGCATTTCAGTGAACTGAAATGTGAGATGAAAAGAAATACGGTGCCAGTTGAGATAACGATGCACAGTATTATATACTACATATGACACTCGCTCGTAATTTCTGTCGCGTATTGTTAATATCCCAATTCTGTAGTGGAAATGGGTATGCATCATACAAATCTGAAGGCAGATATTTAAATATATACATATGTTTGCGCAAAGACACCAGTAACGAATGACATATATGTCATATATGTATATTTTTTATGGAAAGTAGGCAAAATAGACACAAGAACATTATCCGTTGCATGAGGAAACAGAGACGTTCACCCAGACAGCACAAATGACCCTATAAAAGGGTAATTTTTGGAGAAATTACCTTAAAAATTACCCATTATCCCGGCGCGGTTTATTGAGACTACCACAGGCAACTTAATCAACAAAGCTAGACCGTAAACAGAAGTTATAAAGAGTGTGCCATATTTTCCATCATTATTGTCTGCCTCTTGACGTGCAAGTTGTTTAAATGGTGGTCCGAATATGCAATGGCCGGTGGGCGCAACTTTGAAAGCCGTTTAATTAGCTGGTGGTGAGCGGGTTGTTTCGGTTCCGTTTTCTCTGCGGGTACCTTCTCCGTGTATTAACTGTGTGAGGTGTTTACGTTCGGAGATAACTTATCTGAACGGTAAACTGTTTTATGATAACGTGCGAAGTTTTATCCGTATACGAAATGTATACATTTCGTATTTGATTGCGACGGAGTTTTAAGGGGTGTACACGTATATATATGTATACATACCCTAGGGTTGTAGTGGGTATATACCAATATATAAAATTTCAAACACACCCATAGAACGTATTATGTTGGCTCATATTTGATTTTTGTACAAGTTCGAGATAGCATAGTCGGATTACTGGAAATGGACTAGCAATTATCCGTAGTTTTGTTGGAATGCCTGAAAAGAATACTGTAAGATTGTTATGTTTCATTTTTGCTCTGTCTCGATTATTTACGAAGATATGGAATTTCGAACTTTCCCTTGCAACTGTATCTTGTATCTAATTTACAGATTACTCACTCATTAGCCAAACGGTGCGTGCAAACGTGACGGAAATATTTCAAGTACTACGCCAACGCAGAATATCCGATTACGGTTGTACATGTTTCAATGTAAATTTATTTCCACAATAACTGCCGTATTATTTTGTTGTTGCGTGAAACGCCTTTCCGTTATTTCGCCTTAGGTTGGAGGACTGTTACGATAGTGACAACGTAAGAAGAGCCCTCATTGAGTTTAATCGACGAATTACGTGTGGAATTGAAAAAAAAACCTTATTTTCGTGAGAAAAAGTAATTAAGAAAAAATTAAAATTTATAAAACGGGTAATTTGTGGAATAAATTACCCTATGGATATTTTTAGGGTAATTTTGGGTCATTACCCCTAAAGTTACCGGGTCAAATTACCAGATAATTTTTAAGAATTACCTGGGTAATTTGAGAGATTTTGCTGGCTGGGTACCAGTGATACAAATGATCCTTTTCGTACAGGTGACGGAAGAAGCGACGGTAACCAGATGATTAAACAAATCACTGGAATCCAGATGAGGATCGGAAAATGGGGACAATTTACTAAATGGCGCATATAAGACTGTAGTAGACGTAAACACGATGTAAAACTTAGGTGTGAACACGAGGTTAAATGTGATGAAAACGAAGGCAACTGGCTCACAATAGTTTGTGAAGGTGGTTTGTTTAGGTCTCCACTACAGTGAATGAACGGTTCCGATGGGCGCGACCTGTCATGTTACTCCAAAGAGATTTTGGGTTAAGAGCGGACTGACTTAGCCTTCAACTCTCCAGAAATAAGTACATAAGCGACAAGAAATGCTGAAAAAAGGCAGGACTCGCGACCTCGGAGATAGATTTTGTACTATTGATTCACTCGATTCACATTGGTTAAACATCGAGTGTACACGTGAATTTGGGGACGGTGAAGGGTGTGAAGAAAAAGAAATAGAATGAAGCACAAAATACTGTAAAGAGAGCAACGAAACGAAATTACGTTACATGAACCTCCTACAATTCCGGTAAATAGTTGACACCGAACGGTGGTTTTATTTTCTGTTGAAAGTAATTGATATTGCGCAAAAACACAATGACACCGACAGACAGATCAGGAAAACCTACCGGCGGATTAAGTCAAACCAAGCTGAGCATAATAAGTTATGATAAATTACTGCATTAAAACAAAACGAGGAAGTCAGACATAATACCATCTAGGCACAAACATCA